>JAVTVY010011106.1:0-57769 GCA_036873755.1 Hanleya hanleyi | reverse complement strand
TAGATTTTTTCATCTTTTCTATCCAGTGGCCAATTCAAATTGGTGAGAAAAGCAAGAAACTTTTTGTCAAATTTCCTTGCCATAAAGTGAACCAGGATTTTTACTTCAAGAAAAGGAGTATAACCAAGGCTTTTCAAAAGTTTCGCATATGTCTGTTTGATCAGCAATGTCCAACAGGATACATGTAGTACTATAGATATCAGCAATCAAAAATTATCGCGTGGTCAAAAACAGTCGGTCAAACATATGATGAAAGATATGTTGGAGAGGGCATTCCTAAAGTTTGAAACCGTGAAGTGAACACTATGAGCATCCTGATACCAGCAAGACCCAACTTATTCTCTTACAGTCTACACATGAATTACACATGTACATGTTTATACCTTACAGCCTTCACAGGTGATGGCTCCAAAGTGAAATCCTGAGGAGGGAGCGGAGCACACTCTACATGGTATCACACCAATATTGGAGTCAACACTCGAGTTAGGGCCATCACCTGTCACAACAATAAAAACTCATATAATTACCATGTGTTGTTTACTGAAACATTATAAAATTCTACAACAAAATTCACCTATCATATTTTCACTCCATCAACAACATGTATTGTAATATATGACATCGATTCAGTACAGAAACAGCGACTGGCACATTTTATTGATTTGAAGTAACTCAAATTGTCCACCATTTATCATGTCTGCTATTCCATGGATTTATAAATGGCACTATTTATTACAAAATTCTTGTTATTTTGCGCTGAATGGTACTGTCACTATTACCCCTCATTGGCAGCTTAATTTCTCAGTAATTCTCTCTGTCTAATAACACAATACAGGCCCTGGCTATGTTTGCTAGTTAAAGACTTGTGTTTGTTGAACACAGGTTTCACTGTGTTAAGTGTAGGGCTAGAAATCTACCAATAAATTGCAGAATATGTCTAGTTGAAACTTACAGAAAATCCCGTGAATAAAAAAAAAAAGAAAAAAAAAATTCAAACCCTGAATATGTTTCTGACTTATTCAAACACATGAAATCTGTCTTCAGAGAACTTACCACATTGGTACACTCCCAACTGGAGACAATTCTGGCTGTGACAATACTGAATGGCCAGACCTAGATAAATACATTGCCAGCTGGAGACATTTCTGGTAGCGACAATACTGAGAGATTGTCCACAACTTACCAGGTCAGTACATTGCCAGCTGGAGACATTTCTGGTAGCGACAATACTGACAGATTATCCATAACTTACCAGGTCAGTACACTGCCAGCTGGAGACATTTATGGTAGCGAGAATACTGAGAGATTGTCCACAACTTACATGTGTAACAGGTCAGTACATTGCCAGCTGGAGACATTTCTGGTAGCAACAATACTGAGAGATTGTCCACAACTTACCAGGTCAGTATATTGCCAGCTGGAGACATTTCTGGTAGCGACAATACTGAGAGATTGTCCACAACTTACTGGGTCAGTACATTACCAGCTGGAGACATTTCTGGTAGTGAAAATACTGACAGATTGTCCACAACTTACCAGGTCGGTACATTCTCAGTGGGTAGCGACAATACTGAGTGTTCATGTCTTACCACATCAGTACCGGTACATTTCCCGCTGGAGACATTCCTGGTACATGTAGCGACAATACTGGCAGAGTGTCCAAAACTTGCCACGTCAGTACCTTAAGTAACTTAACAGGTTGGTACATGTACATTCCCAGCTGGAGACATTTCTGGTAGCGATAATACTGACAGATTGTCCACAACTTACCAGGTCAGTACATTGCCAGCTGGAGGCATTTCTGGTAGCGACAATACTGAGAGATACTCGTAGTCTATAACTTACCAGGTCAGTACATTGCCAGCTGGAGACATTTCTGGTAACGACAATACTGAGAGATAGTCCATAACTTACCAGGTCAGTACATTACCAGCTGGAGACATTTCTGGTAGCGACAATACTGAGAGATATTCCATAACTTACCAGGTCAGTACATTGCCAACTGGAGACATTTCTGGTAGCGACAACACTGACAGATCGTCCATAACTTACCAGGTCGGTACATTCTCAGTGGGTAGCGACAATACTGAGTGTTCATAACTTACCATGTCTTACCACATCAGTACATTTCCCGCTGGAGACATTCCTGGTACATGTAGCGACAATACTGGCAGAGTGTCTGAAACTTGCCACGTCAGTACATTCCCAGCTGGAGACATTTCTGATAGCGACACTACTGACAGAGTGTCTGTAACTTACCAGGTCGGTACATTCCCAGCTGGAGACATTTCTGGTAGCGACAGTATTGACACAGTGTCCGTAACTTCTTTGTCACTATGCACTGTTTCTTTTTCAAGCACACATATTTTATCTTTTCCTTTCTGATAGTGCGGATATAAAATTTCTGAAAATAGAAAATCGAGCGATTAAATGGCTATGAACTGAAAAAATTAAAAAGAAATAGATAAGCTTACAAAAATGTAACGATTACCCTAGCGTAATCAATTCTCACAGCACATATTATGATACAACAGGCACAGCCACAAACTGGCAAAATGCGGCCACAACTTAGCCTGTACTCTATCTGTAGTGCCGTTTCCAGAGAACAAAATCATGTAAAATGAAATTCATGTCTCACCACTCAATTTCAACAAGTATATTTGTATATGTATGGTCATTCAGTAACACTAGGGACATTATTCAGTAACTATAGGGACATTATGCAGTAAAAATAGGGATATTATTCAGTAACAATAGGGACGTTATTCAGAGAGAGAGCGAGAGATTTACGGTTTAACGTTGCGTTCAGCAATATAGCGATGGGACGCTATTCAGTAAGAATAGGGACCCTACCCTTGGGACATATGTATCGTTATTCAGCAACACGAGCGACATTATTCAGTAACAATAGGGACGTTATTCAGAGAGAGAGAATTACGGTTTAACGTTGCGTTCAGCAATATTTCAGCTATATAGCGATGGGACGTTATTCAGTCAGAATAGGGACCCTACCTTTGGGACATATGTATTGTTATTCAGCAACACGAGCGACATTATTCAGTAACAATAGGGACGTTATTCAGAGAGAGAGAATTACGGTTTAACGTTGCATTCAGCAATATTTCAGCTATATAGCGATGGGACGTTATTCAGTAAGAATAGGGACCCTACCTTTGGGACAATCCCATATATGTATCGTTATTCAGTAAGAATAGGGAATAATATCAGTACCAATTATAGGGCAATTATTCACTAACAATATGGACATTATTCAGTAATAATATTAGGGACCCTATCTTTGGGACATACATGTATGGTTATTCAGTAACAATAGGGACATTATTCAGTAACAATAAGGACATTAGTAAGTAACAATAGGGACCCCGCCTTTGGGACATATTGTATGGTTATTCAGTGACAACAGGGAAATTATTCAGTAACAATAGGGACATTATTCAGTAACAATAAGGACATTAGTAAGTAACAAAAGGGACCCTGCCTTTGGGACATGTGTATGGTTATTCCGTAACAATAGGGACCCCGCCTTTGGGACATATTGTATGGTTATTCAGTGACAACAGGGAAATTATTCAGTAACAATAGGGAAATTATTCCCATACAATTCTTCTCCAATGTTGGATAACATACCTTGCATGCCTCACACACATATGCTCCGCAGTGAAATCCTGCTGCAGTGTCCCCACATACTTGACACTTCAACTGGGATGCCTCAGACTTGGATCTGGACTCTTTGTCCTCTTGCTGGCCAATCAAAATGTCTGAACTACATGAAGTGGTACTATCTGGTCCTCCCACGATATTCATCTCAAGTTTATTTCCATCCGTTAATTTAGTACTGGTATGACTGCGAACTACATGCACATGTGATTCTTCTAATGTGATGGTAGAATTTACAGGACTACAACAATTGTCTGATATTCTAGGTCTAGTACAAGATGTACCATCTATGCTGGACACACCTGTTTGTCCTTGAGTATGACATTTGTCACTGGTTATAACTGCACTTGGTAATTTCATCTCCATCTGAACACAGTTTTTATAATTCAATACAACAGGTCTACTATATGTATCTGTGACTTTGTCCTTGGAGATTTCAACATTATCACCATAAGAAGAGGTGTTACTAACATCCACACTGTTTCGCAGGACTGTGTCGTTTTCTATATCAGATGTTGAGATCTCTGAACATGAAAATGTGGTTGAACTTTGTTGGGAGACTGAAAGGTTTGGCGAACAGGGTCGGAAAGACGTTTGGGACATATTTTCTTCAGCAGCGGGCTCAAAGACCCCATCTCTCAAATTTTGCATTTGTACATTATTATTTTTAGTGAAGGTAGCATCATAAATACCTGTATGCAAATTCAGTGAGAATAAACTAGCTTGGGAATGATGAGTGGTTAAGGGGTACTGCTTATCATCAGTATTCACATTAACACCAGCATTTCCCAAAGAAGGAGAATTTGAATAAGCGCTGTGATGCAGAAAATTCTGACCAGGCCCTGTGCTGTGAAATCTTGATGGTGTATAGGTAACTGGAACCAACCTTTCCATGGTAACAGCATCCTCAGATATCACCGGAAACATGTTTCCAACAGGAGCCAGTGTGACAGCGCTCCCAGTCATACTCTGTGCCAGAGATTGAGAAAGATCAGTTGATGAGGAGCTGTAGCACGAAGCTGAATTATCCACACAGATAGAATTGTCAGATTTTGTAAACCACCTGCTGCTGTTCAACAGGCTGTCTGTGTCAATAAAACAGTTAGCACTGTCAGAGCTGGGGACGCTTCTATGACAACCACTAGCCTGCTGCAGCTTCCCAGACATGAGCAGTAACGCGACATCATCGTCAATGCCACTTCTCTCAATCTGGCTATTTCTGGCTCTTTCGGCATTCTGATCTTGAAGATACTGATTCTGCTGATTTAATAAGTAGCGTTTCTTGGGGGAGTTCATCCACACATCATTACTCTCTTTAGGCTGACCAGAGATATGTGTTAACAAATCACAGACTCTGGTTTCTTTCATTAAACCCAGCTTGGCATCACACTGATCTTCCTCGTCTAAACTGACACTCTCTCCACCAGACTGCATCCTGCTCAGCCCTCAGCCTTCAATATACAATATTATGCACTGTCAATCTTTAACTAGGAATGATCATATTTCACATGTACATTAAAACATATTCGTAGGCTCTCATTTGCAAATTGTCCGGTAATGAGTGAGTGAGTCAGTCAGTCCATCCGAATCTTTTCGTCGGCAAAATAAGAAGAACCGTTGATATTAGAACCTTGATTTTTGGTATGAAGGTGCACTAGGCAACTGTTACCAGCAAGTTCTGAGCTGACTAACTTTTGATGAAATTTGACCTACTTAGGTGACCTATAACATTACGCTTGGATCCCCCAAGTCATCTTCCTCACCCTACTTTGTAGGTCCTGTGATGTTAGTCACACTACTCATGTATTTATATTCACACAATTCACTCCAACATCATGTAATTGACTCATGTCATTGATTACAAGTATTTCTGAATTCTAAACAGTACAAGCATAAACAGAGTGCATAGTCTCTAATACTGGGTACTAATTGAAGTAAATAGAATGGCTGCAGACTTCCCATGTTGCTCTCAAGATTTAGACAACATTTTGACTAATTTGGACAAATACTGCTGGACATATGCAAACAGATGGGTTTTTTTTTCTTGCTGCAGTTCCATAGATTAAAATATTAAGGTAGTCCGCTGCTGATTTTGGGCTTTGCGGCCATTTTCTTTGTTTTTGCCTGTTTGTCCTAGTAAGTAGGTTATCTCCCTTTCCTAGATTAAGTGAAAACCAGAGCAGTTGAAGTCCCCAACTAGGAAACTACTGATTTGGCCTGGAAGTTAGTGTAATGTTCAGTACCCAGCAGGGATAGCAGTCCCAAGCGAGATCCAGTGACAAGGTACGCACAATTACCAAATTTGTCCTGAAACGAAAATTTGTCTTGACCCCCTGAAGGCACAACCTACATGTGGATCGGCATGAAAGTCCCAATTGATATCTTCAGGCAAGGTACCCAAATTTGGAAAGGACTCATTCAGGTTTTCAGAGGTTATTGTCCGGAAATAAAATTTTAACTTAATTGGTTCGCAGGTGGTACAACCTATAACCCGATCAGCATATAAACAAACAAGTGCGAGATCATATTGCAAGGTACCCACAATTGCCAAATTTGTCCTGAAACAAAAAATTCTGCTTGGCCTCCAGATGACACAACAGCTCTACAGCTGGATCTACATGAAAATCTCAAGCAAGCTCTTGAGGTAAGGTACCCACATACCAAGTTTGGAAGAATTTGTTCAAGTTTTCAAAGTTATTGTCTTAAGACAAAAATTAAATTGGTCCCCTGGTGGTGCCACCTATATGGATCAGCATGAAAACAATCCCAAGGGAGATCTTGAGGCAAGATACCCACAAGTACCAAATAAGGAAAGAATCCATTCAGATCAACAAAAATGAAAAATTTGAAAATCAATTTTCCTATTTCTAAGCTAAAACTTACCTTCACATACCTTTATATTGCTATCGTGTTCCTACGCGATTGCCCCATTGTAAAACCTTACCACAGAACCAAAAGAAATAGTCCCTGTAATGCCCCAATGCCCATGCGCGAGTACCCAGAATCCTCTCTGTCTGACCACGTCACTTCCTTCTTTCCTATTCAATCGCAGTGTGAATAACCCATTAGCGGGGAGGCTGGGAGGGCCATCACAGTATGTGAAGGTAAGTTTTAGCTTCGAAATAGGAAAATTGATTTTCAAATTTTTCATATTTCTTGCGCTGTAAAACTTACCTTCACATAATATTGCTAGAATATCATAGCAGCAGGAGGGAAATAGTGGTCAAACAGAAAAGTTCTCAAGCATAGGCCGCAAGGCAAAACAGGAGTCAGCGAGATAATCGAGTGCCATAAAGACATATAACATGACGGTATGGCCATCGATATAATCACCCAGCCCTAATATATACATATAAGCGGGCCTAGTGAATGGCTGACAAGCACTAGACCAAAACCTCCTGCCCCCCCCCCCCTTTTTTGAAAATTTGGGGAGAGCAGACACTTACCAGATTTTTAAAAAATGGTAAAATCACTAGGAGGTCTAGTGCGTAGACGGGTCCGCAACTGACTGGGCAGCCACCAGGGGTCCCAGTGAGAAGATGTCCCGTCGTTGGAGCGTCAGATCCCGGAGGTAGTGAGACATGAAGGTAACATTACTCCTCCAGTAGCAGGCCCTCATTATGTCGGACACGGATCTATTGGTCCATAGAGGCCAGGATGCCGCCATGGCCCTGACCTCATGGGCGGAGACCTTGGACAAGGAGATAACCTCAGGTGGTACGTCTGTGTACGCAAAACGAATAGTCTTGGCAAGCCAGGAAGATATAGTATTTTTAGATATCTCCTGCTTGGAAGAGGGCCCAAACGGGATGAAAAGACGCACCCGCCCAGCTCTCATATGCTCCACACGTGCCAGGTAACAGGAGAGAGCTCTGATGGGGCACAAGACTCTGTCATCGTCAACAGCTGCGGACAGGATGTTGGACAGAGCCGGGATGACGAACTCTCTCGGAAGATTGTCGTAGAGGGACTGGTTCTTCGCAACAAAATCGGGGAGAGTAGATAACGCCACCCAGGTCCACTTAGGGTTGTATCTCAAAGACCTGAAGTCCAAGGCATGGATTTCTGATACGCGGGCGGCAGAGGCAAAGGCAATCAGAAATACGGTCTTGTAAGATAGAAACTTCAACTCACAGGTGCCGATGGGTTCGAAGAGCGGCTCAGAGAGCCGTCTCAGAACCAGAGCCAAATCCCATTTAGGAAGCTGCGGCGTCGGAGTAGGCCTCTCCACCCGAAAGGAATGAAGAAGGGCAGAAAGGTTGACGTCGAGTGATGGGTTGACACCTGTGGTCAATTGAAGTACCCTGGAGATAGCGGACCGATAGCCGTCGACCGTGGCCGGAACAAGCTGCCTGTCATGGAACAGATGCAAAAGGAAGTCTGCTACCTGCTGAACAGAGGCAGAGGTTGGAACAATTCCACGTCCAAAACACCAGGTAGCAAAGGACTTCCACTTGTTCTGGTACACCGCAGTCGTTGATGCTCTGGTGGACCGGACCATCCTTTCGGACGCTTCGACAGAAAATCCAGCCTCAACGAGCTGATGCTGGAGCACTTGAACGCGGTCAGTTGAAATAGACCGGGATTCGAGTGATACAGGCTGGATCTCGGTTGACGAAGCAGGTTCCACCAAAGCGGCAGCCGACGAGGCACGTCTATGAGAAGATCCATCAGGTCTGGAAACCAAGGGCGAGTGGGCCACCACGGAGCCACAAGGTAGACCATGCACGGCTGTGCTTGGATCTTCCGGAGGACTTGTGACAAGATTGCTGGCGGCGGGTAGGCGTACGCAATCATGTCGGACCAGTCCAAAGACAGGGCGTCGACTGCCAGGGCTGCTGGATCCGGAACGGGAGACACATAGGCCGGCAGTAGATGGTTCCAACGGGTGGCGAACAGATCTACGTTCGGCGTCTCCCATATCCGAGACATCTGGGCTAGGATGTCTTCGTGGAGCTGCCATTCGGTCGCTATTATCTGATTCGGTCTGGACAGTGCGTCGGCTAAGACGTTCAGATGATCGTGAATGTGGCGAGCTCGCACAGAAATTCCGTTGTCCCAACATAGGCTGAAGAATTTCTGTGCTTGATCCAGCAGTTGGGGAGAGTGAGTCCCTCCCTGCTTGTTTATGTAGGCGAGGACTGTCGTGTTGTCCGTTGCTACTAACAAGCGTTGGTTCTTGCGGTCTGGAAGCAATCTCTGTATGGACAGGGTTACGGCCTGGAACTCCAATACATTGATATGTAGCTTCCTCTGGCAGTCGTTCCACAAGCCGGATATTGACCTCGAACCCAAATGTGCTCCCCATCCTTCCATCGATGCGTCCGTGAACAGTTGACGGGACGGCTGAAAGGGTAGGAAGGTGACACCTATCATCACGTTCTCCGGCTGCAGCCACCAGCGTTGGAGACGTTTGACATCCTCTGTCACAGGGACAGTAGGATTCAGGTGCCGTTTCGGCCAATGGTTGTTGAGGTGCATCATCAACGGCCGAAGCTGCAACCGACCTCGAGGTGTTACATCCCGAGTTGATGTTAACAGGCCGATAACTGCAGCGAACTGGAGAGCACGTCTGTGCGATGCTGACAGGAACGTCGGCACCGACGTCAGAATTTTCTTCCAGCGGTCTTCCGGAGGTTTCGCTAACGCTGAAAGGGTGTCGCAGGAAACTCCGAGAAAGACTGGAGACTGGGATGGTGTCAACTCCGATTTGCCCTCGTGAGGAAGATAGCCCAGAGCAACAAGGACCTCCCAAACGAAATTGGTGTCCTTGCGGAGTTCCTCCCTGCACTGATTCCGTAGTAGGGAATCGTCGAGGTAGAAGTGGTACTTGAGACCTCTGGTGTGCAGGAATGACGCCACCGGGTTGAAAATTCTGGTGAAGACCCAAGGGGATGTGGATAGTCCGAAAGGGAGCACGCGTAACTGGAACTTCCGGTTGCCAACCAGGAAGCGCAGATACTTGTGATGAGCCCTGTAGATCGGAACATGCAGATATGCATCTTGGAGGTCGAGAGACGTCATCCAATCCCCTTGTAACAGAGCCGAACGAATAGACCGGAACGACTCCATCCGGAAATGAGGAGGCGGGGTCAAGAAGTCCTTGTTCAACCGACGCAGGTTTATAACCATACGCATTTCGGTGGTGTTCTTCTTGGGGACCAGGAACACCGGAGAATAAAAGCCCGGGGACAGATCGCTTGGCGGAAGTTCTATAGCTGCACCCTTCACTACCAACTTGTCCACGGACCTCTGAATCTCCATCAGGTGCTCCCGACGCACTGGAATTCGAGACGCCCTGGGTGACGTAGTCAACGGGGGAGTTGTGGCGAACTCCAGCCGATACCCATGACGTAGGGTGTTCAATACCCACGAATCCGCCTGAATTGCCTCCCAATTCCTCCAAAACCTTACAAGTCTCCCGCCTACCGGAAGCGCCGGATCTGGTGGAATTGGGAACAGCGGCAACGTGCGGTCTCGCCATGCAGAAAGCACATCTGCATGGCCCGTGTCCTCATTTCTTGGAAGCTTTGGCGGACTTCCCTTTTCCGCCACCACGCTTAGAGTGGCCGCTCCCCCCTCCCTTCGAACCTCCGCCGGATTTCGAAGAGGAGGGTACATCCTTCTTGGCACCAGCCCCGGAAGAAGAACTTGAAGATGAAGCTTTCTTCGGGGCCGAGGAAGACGACGTCGAGGCCTCGGGGGACGATCGCTTCCTCTGTTGCGGTCCAAAGTAAGAATGTGTGGTCCTGGCAGCGGACATTTCATTCTGCAGCTCAGGTAGTACACCGGCAAACAGAAGTCCTGAGGCGGGGGACTGCTCCCTTAACTCATTCGGTACCGTAAGCGCCATTTGGCGTCACAGATCTGGGCCTCCTCAACCCCATCGATGCCATATGGCGCAAAACATAACTGTCGTGGGGAAATAGAATTTTCATATCTAAGCATTGTCAAATGTAATTAAAGGCCTATATGTTTACGAAGCTTATTTTCTCTCGTAACAATTTCCGAATTTTGGATTTGACTAACAGAAAAATTATTTCAAGATCGTTGTTTGAAAACGCAGATAAAAAATAAAATCACGAAAATTTCCAAAATGAAGTCGGCCGTATACACGGCTGTTGGAATTCTTGTTTTCCTGGTCTATTCAGGAAGAAATATCACGTAAACCATACATATATCGAAACATAAGATCGCTATCTATCCGATTATATATAAAGCATTTTCGTATTGAATGAAAAATATAACGAAATAAAACTATATTCCGAGAAGAGATCTGTGAGAAAATCGCACAGTTTTGGCCGACATTTGCAAATGTTCAAATACCTTGAAGTGGCATCCGATTCCTTGAGAAATCTGACGAATTCACGAGATATTTTCTGTCAAATTTTCTGTCAAGGTACAGGTATATATCCATTGTTGAGAATTCCTACGATCGTATACGTTTGGTAAATTTATTTCCCAAATATTCTGGTATTGTCCGACACCAACTTGTCATAATTTCGCTCCATCTTTTCTGTTTTGATTTCTTCCAACGAAACCCGCGAAGAAAGACGCAACCCGATTGGCTCGCCTTCGGGGCCGTATGTCACATGAACGCTCTTATCCAATCCACTTGCCCAAAGCAGCGGGCTTATCAGAAAGATCATTTCTAAACATCCTTTTTCAATCCAATCAAATCTTTCGTTTCACTGGCCATCCGATAGTGATTTTACTACGAGAAAAAAGCTGAATGAATGGGCTTTACAATGGAACGTCATTCATTGAAATCGGTTCAGGGAAACGGAGCATGGACGCGATTGAATCGGACGAGAAAAAAAAACTTCTACTTCATTATTTTGCACGTAATATGATCACTATCAACGAAAATTTCTACCAGATCAAAACTTTAATTTATAAGTAATATGTGGATGAAATAAATTATGGAAATTATCATCTTTATCCAGGGAATGTATACTACAATCAGCTATAAATTAATGAACTTTTGGTCGACAGTTTCTGTAATGGATGTTCGTGCACTGCACGCATTGAGACTCAGCTGTGGAGCTACTGGAACTGAGGCCAGAAATGAAGCTCGGTACTGAATGAGTTAAACAGGTTTTCTTTTCGAGATACTGACTGAAGCAGAAGTTGACCTTTCCTATGAATTGGTCACTCGTGAAAGTCGTATGCTGCTGGAGTTTTTAATGCTGAGAAATCACAAAAGTAACATGGTGTACAGTGGATTATACACTGTCATTTTGGAGGATAAATTCTTCATTAAAAATAGAAACTGGGATGGTTATTTGATTCTTATTGTACACTTAAACAGTGGGGTAAATTAGATGAGATAGCATTAGATATCGTATGCTGGGACATTTTCAGTAAGCCTAATGATTTATTGGTGACTTGCTACTTGGTGTAGGTGTATTAAAAACTTCAGCTGAAAATATGATTACCACTGCTTAATCAGTTAATCATGTAACTGTTAACATGACTTTCATATCACACTGAGCTCTGTTTGAATGGTATTTCATATCACACTGAGCTCTGTTTGAATGGTATTTCATATCACACTGAGCTCTGTTTGAATGGTATTTCATATCACTGAGCTCTGTTTGAATGGTATTTCATATCACACTGAGCTCTGTTTGAATGGTATTTCATATCACACTGAGCTCTGTTTGAATGGTATTTCATATCACACTGAGCTCTGTTTGAATGGTATTTCATATCACACTGAGCTCTGCTTGAATGGTATTTCATATCACACTGAGCTCTGTTTGAATGGTATTTCATATCACACTGAGCTTTGTTTGAATGGTATTTCATATCACACTGAGCTCTGTTTGAATGGTATTTCAATTTCTGGGTGCCCTCCCGTACTGATTCAGGTTATTTGGATGACATGGGCAGCAAAGGAATGGAAACAGGTATGAGGTGTGTGATGGCATTTATACAATTGTCTTTTCAGATGATGACGATGATGATGATGATGATGATGATGAAGAGTCAGAGAGTAATGAAAACAATCAGACAAAGAGGAAGAAAGGACAGACAGTCACCAAGAAGACCAAGAAACCTAAGATAGAGAAACCAGGTATGTCTGCAGTATTAATAAGGTATAGCCCAATTCGGAAAGGGTTTTATCTCCCCTGTTCCACTAGGGGCGTGTTGGTAACCAGAGGCCCTCACAATTAGTTTTAGTGATTAAATGTTTTATTTTGCTAGAGAACTATTTTTCTAATGTACATGTACACAGGATTTATCGTTTCATGTAAAAAATATAAACCAAATAGCTTTTCAAACAAATAATCTTGAATAGTTGATAAATGTATTATTCAAAATAATTGTGGATGCCTGGGAAAAGTGAAATCGAGGCGACTACTTCTCAGAAGCAGATTTACATACCTCTAACCTTAAAGAGCGGCGGTTATTCAAGGGGAGATCAGGCAATTTCCGGAAAGGGCTATACAGGTAATACCGGAGTAGCAGAGAAACTGTATGTCAGGAGTAGTATTGCATATTGTTGGAGTGACAGAGAAGCCATAAATTGTCTTGAGTATTATAAGGAAGTATGCAAGGTATACAGGTATTACCAGAGTAATAGCTAGAGAAACCATTTGTCTGGAGTACTCAAAGGAATTACATGTAATAAGGTATTGTTTATTTCTGGAGTAACAGAGAAGTCATTATTATATCTGGAGTATTGAATGAAAGTATGTAAAATATACAGGTATTACAATTAAGTGTAATAGAGAAACCATATATGCCTGGAGTAATAACAGGACTAAAATGAAGTACCGGGGATATGGTATTGCATATTTCTGGAGTAACAGAGAAGTCATTATTTTGTCTGGAGTATTGAATGAAAGTATGTAAAATATACAGGTATTACAATTAAGTGTAATAGAGAAACCATATATGCCTGGAGTAATAACAGGACTAAAATGAAGTACCGGGGATATGGTATTGCATATTTCTGGAGTATCAGAGAAGCCATATCATCTCATCATCAGTTGCATACCATAACCAAGGTCACTCTGACCCCAAAATCAGGAAATTGTTACAAATCACAAATTTTTTGTTAGTAGATACAAGTGGGGTGACGATGTGTCAAGTACCCAAAATTGAGGTCGAGGGCTCTGTAACCTAAAAGTCAGGAAATATTAAAAATCGCAAAATTTTGTATGACATTTAGGGGAGACAATGTCTCACATAACAAAATTGAGGTCATAGTCAAATGTCAAGTTCACTGACCCCGTATCTGGAAATTGGCTGAAAATTTGGGCTAAATTCCTATTTCTCTGCATCATTAAATCTAGGACTAACGCTGCAACACCCATCGAGTTCAAATTGTGCAAATGATTTGGTGTTGAATATCATCCCACAAGATGTACGGGCAGTGATTCTCTCTGGGTACACCGGCTTCCTTCACCATTCAAACTGCCACCATATTATTAGTTATTCAGGTTTTCCCCCATTTGTATGGAAGTTACGACCCTCTTTCCCCCGGGTGACTGTGTATGAAAGTTACGACCCTCCCTGAGGGAGGGTTGTAACTTACATACACCCGGGGGAAAACCTGAATAACGAATTCATTATCCCTCAAGCCCTTTTATCTTATAGCAAAAATATTGAAAAAGTTTTATCATTTAAACCAACGGACAAATTCAGCGGGCCATTTCGATTACGAAACTGTCCGCATTTTGCTACTGCGCTGCAAGAGACGCACCACAACACATCAGTCCATTTTGATCTGTTTCGTTCGGAAAATGACCTATATTTTTGGAACAAATGACACCTTTTGGGGAGTTACATGTCGGACACTTCAGTGAAAATGATGCACTATGGCGTTATTCCATTAAATTTTGATAAGTGGGCGAAAGTTATTCCATACATATTGCGATATGGTCAGCTGAACTCGGCTATTTTGGCCTCGGGTATTGTCGTCGCCATGTACGTCTGTCCGTCCGTCCTTTACCGCATTTTAGGCAAAACCGCTTGTGACACAACCACCAAATTCGAACACTTATTCATCTAGTGCGAAATCAGATGCCTATCGAAAATGGCTCTATATGCTTGAATGTAACCAACTATATCTGCAGAACTGTGTTCGATATATCTACTATATTTTGAAAACTTATTTATATTGTTGTATTCTTGAAGCCAACAAAAACTTATTCGACTCGGCCCCTTTTCGGTGCATTTATCTCTGATTTTTTTATATATGCTTGAATGTAACCAGTTATATATAATGAACTGTGTTTGGTACAGCTACCAAATTATGAGGAAACTTTTTTATCCAGTGATTTTGTGATATATATATTCTTGAATGTAGTTGTTATATCTGCAGAATTGATGATAGTCTCTAAAAAGGACAATGCAGGATGATTACTATAGCCATAATATGTTGCACATTCTCAGCATATTTCTCAATTGCTTTGGGGAAGCCGAGGGGTTTTGTGAGACTCGCCCTCATGTTTATATACGCCGAGTAGCAAGACATCACTCGGAGTGTATGGGTTTATACGACCTGACCTTTTAACCAATCAGAATCCAGATATTGAATACGAATTTGCTTGTGGTGTAATAAAAGCATAATATTCCTGAATGTGACCCAACTCTCCCCCTCTTCCTCTTTAAAAGTAATCTGTGATTCCTTTACTTCATGTACAGGTTGGGATGCCTTCTTTGGTTGATTAGTTATGGTTAAACTCAAATACAGCATAACGGTATGATCTGGTTAAAATAGGTCTGATCTTTCTTGTTCGGTCAAAGTGCCAAGTATATGATAAGTCTGATCTTTCTTGTTCAGTCAGTCTGATCTTTCCTGTTCAGTTAATGTGCCAAGTATATGATAGGTCTGATCTTTGTTGTTCGGTCAAAGTGCCAAGTATATGATAGATCTGATCTTGTTCAGTCAGTCTGATCTTCCTTGTTCAGTTAATGTGCCAAGTATATGATAGGTCTGATCTTTGTTGTTCGGTCAAAGTGCCAAGTATATGATAGGCCTGATCTTCCTTGTTCACTCAATGTGCCAAGTATATGATAGGCCTGATCTTCCTTGTTCAGTCAATATGCCAAGTATATCAGGCCCTGAATTTTGACGCGAATCCGCGAATCGACTTGCGTAAAGATTCGCCTGCTATGTAAAATAGAGAATCTAAGTTGATTCGCCTTAAAACCGACTCTAAAAATCTATTTATTACCTCAAAACAGGAAACGCCAGTTCAACAACGAAATTTTCTGGTACTGCTTTCGTGTTCATGCTATTTTTTCCATCTGGATATGTGTCCTCGTTTACCATTGGCTATATGTCACTGTGTTGACTATTCGCTGAGCTCCTTAGTACCGTGTCAACGTTGCACTTGACAACGGATTTGCACTTCTCTCGTCTTCGTAAAAATGGCAGACGGTGGGCAAAGTTTACAAATTAGCGTGAGTGCACTGCAAAAGTGGGAGGTCGAGCTTACAGATCAATTCGATTTTACGTTTGACACTGGCGATAAGGTGATTAAGGCCGTAAGTATGCCAAAAGCATTGCGAACAAAATACGAGCCAAATACAAAGGCAAAATTGTTAACGACGTTACGGTTTGAGCGGCACAACGTACCTGTTGAAGCCGCATTTGGCACGTCATGTTCAATCCGACGGGCATACAAAATGCATGGAAATCGAAAGTGGTGAACCAGTGAACAAGAAACAAAAACCTTACCAGAAACTTTCGGAGGTGCGAGAATTCTGGCAAGAAATGCACTGAAGCCTTTACTATGCGCCAGCGTTTATCTATACTGTCTGTCTCAGATAATATATCTGAGACGTTTTTGACGATATTTCGGAGACAATTTATCATAGAACATTGAAACTTCACACAGTATATGAACTAAAAAATACAAATTTTTCGCCCACATTGCATTAAAATCTGTTAAGAATTGACGAAAATCACCAATACCTACCATGTTATTTTGATCTGCCAATGTAAAAACTTGCAGGCTTGACGTAAAAAAATAACCCACAAATCTCCCATCTAATTTTTGGGGGTTTTTAAACAGGGAAGTTTCCCTGTTTCTTGCAATGCTAGGTGAACTGGCTTATGGGTAATTTCAGGGGTGCGATCTATCCAAGCGATATGGTTTTCATTACAACACCCCTGCGCAAAATGAGAGAATGACTGAAAGTTCCGCGTCACTCCGTTTATTGAATGCGCTATAAAGTAGTTCGACCTAGTTTCGAATAATTTCTCTGAATTAATCTCACGACGAGCCGTTTCTAGGTGCAGATATTGAAGAATATGTCGAATGCGTTTCCTGGACAACATTTCTGCTGATATCTTGAGAGATTTTCTTCGAAAGATTGTGTTTTGTCTGTAAACTGGTCAACATGGCACAGGTCGTAGTCACGGAATATGCCCATTCTCAAAGAGAGCCGTGTCTACCCGCGGGAGATCAAAGCGACTCTCATGTAAACTGGTGACATTTTTGAATCTCCAATCTCAAAGCGAGGCAGCATGACATCATTCTCAAAGCGAGCCGTGTCTACCCGCGAACTACTTCCTGTATTAGATAACTCGCTTTCACGGCCAAGTATACATACCGACAATAATTTGTTCGCGATTGATATGCTCCGAAACGGAAAGAGTCATTTCCCAATTATATAGCCCACGTTATGTTTAGCAATTCGCTTCTAACTCGGCGGAGTCAGCAGGTCAGTGACAAGCCAGATAATCATACGCCGCCTACTCACCCCCCAAATTTTGGGGGGATGGCTCCCATTTACGCGTGAGACTCATTCTCGCAGTAGGGAGTCTCGCGAGACGAGAATGGGAATATGCCCACTTCATCTTCGGTTCTGATAGCCAATGAAATACACCGAATTTACGAAAAGACGTCATGTTTTAAGATCGGCTGAACCGCACTGCCAAAATTATAGTGCAGTCCCGGTGAGAGAGTTTGAAAAGGAGAGACGAGGAGGCAGTTTCGTTTTCGTTCCATCAGTCGACTGGAGAGTTTTGACACTGTGCGAGCGTGACATTCGGACAGATCGAGGTGTGTAAAACGTTTTATACCCGTCACTGAATTCATTACTTGTTTCCCGGCGCACACTTGTTAATATTATCAAATAAATGAATGTTGCAAGTTTCCGCGCTACTGCGTGACTGAAAGCATGCACATGGCATGACTGAAAGCCGCCGTTTTGTGTGCTAAGTTTGAAAACATTTCTTGCGAGGAAAACTTGATTTATTTCATCAAGCGAAAGCATCCTTTTTACTGCAATTTTCAAATTGACTGATCTTATCGTCCTGCATCATTTGTCATCCAGCAAAAGTAATGTTCTTGATTCTTACCATATCCGTAATGACAGCTCGTTGAACAGGTCAGGGAAAAGGACTAACTGGGATATATCCCAATTGGGATAAAATATCGCAATTTGAATATTTTTTTCATACTTCCATATTTTCAAGCTGGCATATTGTGCTAGTAGTTCTTCTGTTCGTTTAAAGACATACAACAGTGGTTATTGATGGGAAGTATACTGCAACAACAACATCAAAAAGTATTGCACGTAATTGCAATTGCACAGAGAATAATGTCGACGAGAAAAGGTCAGCAAAATTATACAATCGTATTGTCAGTTTTGTGAAGTAGGTTCTATTTTGTTTTTGGTAGTTTTGATGCCGAAATCCGACATTGCCGTTTAGTATGAAAATCGGTGAAAATATCCCAATTAGGATATATTTCAATATCCAAACTTTGATTTAATATCTTAGGTGGGATATATACCCAATCTTAATAAATTAATATCCTATCAATGCTCCCCAATCGTATATGTCGCTATGTAGGATCTTACTGATTTCAATCGAATTTTGTGTTCGGAGCGCCCAGCTCATGAATATTTAATAGTCTTATGACATCACGACCGCATTTTAACTACTTTACTTGAGTCGGGCAGGGGGGATAGGTTCATGGACTCTGCGTTAACTCAAGGTTACGTCAAAGACGAGTCCATAATTCTACCCCGCATTATGGAGCCAACCTGGCGGGTGGGCGGCAACATCAGAAGAATCCCCCACAGCTTGGCGTGTGCTTCGGCTGAGCCACCAGAAAGCACTTGTCATTACGTTCCCTTCAAAGCACTATGAAAACCTCTCGGGATCGGTCAACACGCACCTTACTGCAAGCCGGTTAGATCCTAACAGCGACATATCCAAATGGGGAAGCAGTTAGGATTTAATTTTAATTAGATTGGATATATACCCCACTTAGTGCTTTGCTCTGACCTGTTGAAGTTGACAAAATCATTTTCCGTTTGGGCCAGGCAGTGGAGGTAAATTTATTTTTTGACGTTAATAATGGTTTTCTGTGTCTGTGATTGAATTTTTTAGTAACGTAAGGGTATTTTTTCTGTGTGCAATTGCTGAATGGATTTTAAAATAATTATTCGATGTACCGGTAGGCATACGTGTAATCTTGAAGAAGACCTATAGGCTACTTATATTATTTTCTGGTTGTCAATTGCCACACAAATAAATTATGAATATGAATCAGATTCAGTGACTTCATTCTTGTACATGTCTACAATAACAATGTCATTGAGTGATGACTGCAGGTTGCTGTGTGCATGAATACATAAACCATGAATGAAAGCCGATCTGCTTCCTGGGCAACAATGTTCACTATGATGCGGACACCGACCTCGGCAATATTGTAGGGTTACACCAAAATGTTATCTTGTTTAGTTCAGATAATATACAATTTTTAATCTTCGGTGTTGTGTTCTTTATCGGGGAAAGGTAATTCCATTGGGTTGTCAAACAATTGTGATAACAGTTGAACGCCTCAACAAAATTGTGTCCATCGTCCACTGGTACCACATATGCAACTCTCATTTGCCTAGACTTTCTTTACAGTATTGATGAAGTCTCTTCAATAATTAGAGCTAAGCTTCACAAATTCACATCACGTATGCAACGAGAGACACATCAGAAATATATTGAACAGGACCAATTCCTTCCCTGTTTTTTAGCAGCCTTGGATGCTTTCATTTTTAATTTGTTGAGAATCACTGGAAGAATTTGATACTTTGCAATAAAATTATTACTTTTTACCCCTCAGCCTATTAGGCTGCGGGGTCTTGTCGTTGGCATGTACGTCCGGTCGTACGGTCGTCCGGTCGTCAACAATTCTTGTGATCGATCTAGAAACCGAACCGTTCCTTCTAGAGACTTCAAATTTGGTATACAGAATTGTTGGGTGGTCAACCACAAGCCTATTGAATCTGGACCCGATTGGTTGGAAACTTTGGCGGCCATCTTTAATTTATGCGAAACCATCACAGCTTTCTCGTTATCAAGCTTTCTTTAGAACGACTTACCCTAGGCACACCAAACTTGCCGTGCACATCCATATGCTCATGACCCAGAACCCTATTGAATCTGGACCCGATTGGGTGGAAACTTTGGCGGCCATCTTTAATTTATGCGAAACCATGAATCTTGTGTATCTCGGAAACCATTTTGCTGTTCAGTGTGAAACTTTGTAGAGATTATCGATACATCAAGAAACTTTGAAAGAATGACCAAACCAGTTTTCCTGATTAGGTGAAAGCCTTGGTGGCCATCTTTAATTTATGCAGAATCTTTAATGATGTATTTCTTTGATACCATTGAAGTGTTCTATACGAAACTTCTCGTTACCGAGCTTTCTTTAGAACGACTTACCCCAGGCACACCAAACTTGCCGTGCACATCCATATGCTCATTACCCAGAACCCTATTGAATCTGGACCCGATTGGGTGGAAACTTTGACGGCCATCTTTAATTTATGCGAAACCATGAATCTTTTGTATCTCGGAAACCATTTTGCTGTTCAGTGTGAAACTTTGTAGAGATTATCGATACATCAAGAAACTTTGAAGGAATGACCAAACCAGTTTTCCTGATTAGGTGAAAGCCTTGGCGGCCATCTTTAATTTATGCAGAATCTTTAATGATGTATTTCTTTGATACCATTGAAGTGCTCTATACGAAACTTGGTATACAGCATCGATGTATCAAGAGACTTGACTTGCACTGAATAACCACATCAATTCTTCTGAGAGGCGGGAAGGATGGCCGGCCATTTTTAATTTATGCAAAATCATTAATGATCTCTATCTCTGATACCGTTTAAGTGCTCGATATAAAATTGGTAAACATCATCGATGCAGCAAGAGACTTATGATGAATGACAGAACTGGTTTCTCTGATTGGGTGGAAATCTTGGTGGCCATCTTTAAGTTATGCAAAATCTTTAATGATATATATCTCGGATACCATTTAAGTGTTCTATATGAAACTTGGTTTACAGCATCGATGTATCAAGACACTCGCAATGAAGATCAGTTCCTCTGAATGACCGGAAGGATAGGCGGCCATCTTTACTTTATGCAAAATCATTCTGATACCGTTCAAGTGCTCGATGTAAAATTTGATATACATCATCAGTGCATCAAGAAACTTACGATGAATGACAGAACTGGTTTCTCTGATACCGTTTAAGTGCTCGATATAAAATTTGGTAAACATCATCGATGCAGCAAGAGACTTGTGATGATTGGCAGAACTGGTTTCTCTGATTGGGTGGAAATCTTGGTGGCCATCTTTAATTGATGCAAAATCTTTATTGATATATATCTCGGATACCATTTAAGTGTTCTATATGAAACTTGGTATACAGCATCGATGTATCAAGACACTCGCAATGAAGATCAGTTCCTCTGAATGACCGGAAGGATAGGCGGCCATCTTTAATTTATGCAAAATCATTAATGATCTCTCTGATACCGTTCAAGTGTTCGATGTAAAATTTGATATACATCATCAGTGCATCAAGAAACTTACGATGAATGACAGAACTGGTTTCTCTGATTGGGCGGACTTTCTACATCACTAAGGAGCCACTGTTCAGTGACTAATGTTGTCATACTTGGAGACTTCAACAATGACTTTGCTGTCGACTCGGCTGAAACAACCAAGATAAACGACTTCTTCCAAGAGCATGGGCTCTTTCCCTTAATCCACACCCCATGCAACCACAGATCTTACGACAACCATTGACCAGATTTTCACCAATTTCAAACTCACAGATATACAATTTGGTGTCCATGAAACATATTATTCATATCACAAAGCTGTTTGGATTGCCATCCACCCATCCTCATCCTCTGCTTGATCACAGATGGAAAGAGACAGACAATCAACAGGTACACAGGGATTCATACAGTTATTGCTATCAAAGACTTTTATTATTGTTTAGATTATTATTAGGGTTCAAAGCCAAAATGGCTTGAAGCCTTTTGTTTTTGTTCAGAATATTTCTGTTCTTCCGCCATATTTTTGGCACGCGCTATGTCAAAATATTTATTATAATCCTTCAATGCATCCAACATCCCACACTGAATTTATCATATTTTAATCTTTTACAAGCCACTGCTAAAGCATCTTCTGCATTCAACCAAATCTTTCAGGCTTTTACATATGCATTTTTCATTCATTGTGTACCAATATACACTGACTAAAACTGTCTGGCTGAGGGGTTGTTGCACCTTTTAGGTGCTGCCTCATGTTAGTTCTACTGAGTGAAGTTTCAATGCCCTCCGTTAACTTGTCTTCGAAATGTGGCCGAAAACATCTCGGATATATTGTCTGGGACAGACAGTAAGGCGAAAAGAAAAGTCTTATGACCAATTTGCAGAACAGAGCCACCGTTACTGGATGGGTTACAGGTGTAACTGTGAAACAATGAAAATAAAGTTTCTTTTTTCTTGGAAATTATGTTTTTATTTCAGTTCATTGGGATGCAAGACTGTAATCAATACCAGAGATGGGAATTACTTGATAAAATTCAAACAAATAGAAGGGGAATTTGAAACCCAAAATTTTCAAATCTCGACATGAGAATCTTGATTCTCGCGGATCCTTTATGCGAGAATCAACTTGGATTCTCCTAAAATTTAACGAAATTCAGGCCCTGTATATGATAGGCCTGATCTTCCTTGTTCAGTCAATGTGTCAAGTATATGATAGGCCTTATCTTCCTTCCTTGTTCAGTCAATGTGCCAAGTATATGATAGGTCTGATCTTCCTTGTTCAGTCAATGTGCCAAGTATATAATAGGCCTGATCTTCCTTGTTCAGTCAATGTGCCAAGTATATGATAGGCCTGATCTTCCTTGTTCAGTCAATGTGTCAAGTATATGATAGGCCTGATCTTCCTTGTTCAGTCAATGTGCCAAGTATATGATAGGCCTGATCTTCCTTGTTCAGTCAATGTGTCAAGTATATGATAGGCCTGATCTTCCTTGTTCAGTCAATGTGTCAAGTATATGATAGGCCTGATCTTCCTTGTTCAGTCAATGTGCCAAGTATATGATAGGCCTGATCTTCCTTGTTCAGTCAATGTGTCAAGTATATGATAGGCCTGATCTTCCTTGTTCAGTCAATGTGTCAAGTATATGATAGGCCTGATCTTCCTTGTTCAGTCAATGTGCCAAGTATGTGATAGGTCTGATCTTCCTTGTTCAGTCAATGTGCCAAATATATGATAGGCCTGATCTTCCTTGTTCGGTCAATGTGTCAAGTATATGATAGGCCTGATCTTCCTTGTTCGGTCAATGTGCCAAGTATATGATAGGCCTGATCTTCCTTGTTCAGTCAATGTGCCAAGTATATGATAGGCCTGATCTTCCTTGTTCAGTCAATGTGCCAAGTATATAGTATGATCTTCCTTGTTCAGTCAATGCCAAGTATATAATAGGCCTGATCTTCCTTGTTCAGTCAATGTGCCAAGTATATGATAGGCCTGATCTTCCTTGTTCAGTCAATGTGTCAAGTATATGATAGGCCTGATCTTCCTTGTTCAGTCAATGTGCCAAGTATATGATAGGCCTGATCTTCCTTGTTCAGTCAATGTGCCAAGTATATGATAGGCCTGATCTTCCTTGTTCAGTCAATGTGTCAAGTATATGATAGGCCTGATCTTCCTTGTTCAGTCAATGTGCCAAGTATATGATAGGCCTGATCTTCCTTGTTCAGTCAATGTGCCAAGTATATGATAGGCCTGATCTTCCTTGTTCAGTCAATGTGCCAAGTATATGATAGGCCTGATCTTCCTTGTTCAGTCAATGTGCCAAGTATATGATAGGTCTGATCTTCCTTGTTCAGTCAATGTGCCAAGTATATGATAGGCCTGATCTTCCTTGTTCAGTCAATGTGCCAAGTATATAGTAGGTCTGATCTTCCTTGTTCAGTCAATGTGCCAAGTATATGATAGGCCTGATCTTCCTTGTTCAGTCAATGTGCCAAGTATATGATAGGCCTGATCTTCCTTGTTCAGTCAATGTGCCAAGTATATAGTAGGTCTGATCTTCCTTGTTCAGTCAAGGTGAACAAAAATGTGTCAAGTATATTATAGGTTTTGCTCTTTCTCATTCAGTCAAGGTGAACATATACGTGCCAAGTATATCAGAGGATGAACTGGAGACCCCGATGCAGACACTGTTTGCCAGCTCTGAGATTGATGTGAAGGAGATAAAGAAGGCTGAAGATAAAACTTGGGTATTGTAAGTATACAGTCAATCTTCATATCAAACTTAATGTCATATTCAAGGATACTTCACTCTGTGTTTGTGATTTGGGGTGGACTCCATAGATTCCTCTGCTCAGCAGAAAATAAACAATGGCATGGTCTTTACTTCATGTAGGAACTATTGTCTGAGTCTTTGTGTCGTTGAAAAGGCACGTGTCTAGACACATTGTTTTCCCCAGACTTGGCTATTGTATATCCAGACTTGGCTATTGTATGCATTGTCTCGTGATTCTTACATAAAGTATGAACCAATGGTGGTCGCTCTTCAGCTAACAAATAGTAATGTAATCCATAAACCCTTAATGGGAATGTAACTTTATTACCATGAATAAATATTGGCTGTTCAATGGTAAGAAGTCAGTTTGCTATAATGTGTGATGCGAGCCTTGATCGGTAAAAAAACTTCGCTGATTTGGGAGAATTGACCCAAAAACATTTCCTGTTCTGTATAGAAACAAGAAGAAGCTTGGTTGATGTCATATTTATGTGAAGACTGGCTGTCAGATTTTAACAGGTTGAATAAACGACAAAAAAGAAAGGTATTTTTACTCCTCAGCCCTACGGGCTCAGGAGTTGTTATGGCCCTGGAGATGTGTCTGTCCGAGCCGTATCTCGATAACTATAGCAAGGAAGTTCACATGAAACTTACAGGTAATGATCCTTTTACTTTTTACTTGTGCCTTTGAGAGTTTCAGGTCTAACCAGTCATTACTTATTTTTTTACATTTTTTTTTATTTTTCTACCATTTTCCAGTCTTCTAAAAACGGATCTACAAGTATGCATATATTAGCCCTAATTTGGTACTGATTTACATACGCTTACTAGCATGTAACCAATCAAGAGCTCCATAGTAAAGTTGTAAGTCAGCCATTGGTTCAGTGTAGTGAATGACTGGTCATTGGTTCCTTTGCATATTCAGCAGTACGGTATTGCCAGTCAGGGCCGTATCCAGAGCCAAATTACTTCCGCAAAACGTATGAGCGCACAAAATAAAACCCACCCAAAATAGCAAATGTAAAAATTAAGAAACCCCGTTTTCTTTGATTAATAATACTGATAAATTTGTCCCATTACCCTAGCTTTGTCCGAACCACGAAACATCCACCGAAAACACTGCAGGGATTCATATAAGTCGACTTTTAGGGCCGGTTATCGGTCCTAAAAAAATTTACAAGTGAAACTCAATTTCGTCTAGACGAGGGGAAACTCAATTAGAGACCACCGTCCGTTTCATTAAACTTAATGTGATTTGCATAACTTACGGATCGTTGCTGTTTTATTACTATTACGCGTGGTTGACGGAGAAACAGACGAAGAGGTAAACAACCCGCCATTTTGAGCGAGGTATATTCCCGCGAGTCTGTCACCAGGGAGTCATTTTCACTACATTTGTTATGCTGTTGGAGAGGGTACCCGAAAACAGGCTAGTCGCCTTTGACCTTTCCGTTGCCGAGATACCGCAGTACAAGGAGAAACACCCATGATGTTAACACGTGCGTTGAACACTGCCTGCATTCGTTTCGCCATAAGTTTGTCGATGTGCCAGTTTTTGCCGGGAACTTCGATTCCAATACCAACAACTGTCTACTTGAAACGACTACTCTTAAAAATTAACATCTGAAAGTTAATGAATCTACTGAATTATTGTGAAAATAATTTTGAAAATGAAAGTGATCAACAACAACAACACACGGATAGTCGACACTGTCATTTGACGATCTGAAAACGATCTTTTTACCCCTCAGCCTATTAGGCTGTGGGGTCTTGTCGTGGGCAAGTACGTCCGGTCGTCTGGTCGTCAGTCGTGTCAACAATTCTTGTGACCGGTCTAGAAGCGAAACCGTTGCTTCTAGAGACTTCAAATTTGGTATACAGGATTGGTGGGTGGTCAGCCACAAGCCTATCGAACTTGGGTAATTTGTGATGAATTTTGTGGTTTCCATGGCAACATCACGGAAAATTCGTCAACAATTCTTGTGACCGCCCTAGAAGCCAAACCGTTGCTGCTAGAGACTTCAAATTTGGTATGCAGGATTGTTGGGTGGTCAACCACAAGCCTATTGAATCTGCACCCGATTGGTTGGAAACTTTGGCGGCTATCTTTAATTTATGCGAAACCGTTACAGCTTGCTCGTTACCAAGATATCTTTAGAATGACTTACACTAGGCACACCAAACTTGCCGTGCACATCCATATGCTCGTGACCCAGAACCTTGTTGAATCTAGACCCGATTGGGTGGAAACTTTAGCGGCCATCTTTAATTTATGCGAAACCATGAATCTTGTGTATCTCGGAAACCATTTTGCTGTTCAGTGTGAAACTTGGTATAGATTATCGATACATCAAGAAACTTTAAAGGAATGCAAAATCAATATTGATCTATATCTGATACCATTTAGTGCTTCATATGAAACTGTGAATCATCGATACATCAAGAAACTTAAAATTAATCGCAACCAATTTCTCTGATTAGGTGGAAAACTTGATTGCCATCTTCAATTTATGCAAAATCTATACCTCTGGTACTGTTCAAGTGTTTGATGCCAGACTTTGTATACATTATCAGTACATCAAGAGAGTAAAAATGAGTGACAGAACCGTTTTTTAATTTATGTAAAATCATTGATGATCTATATATCCTTTGATACTGCTCAAGTGTTCAGTATGCTTGGTATACGTCAAGAGACAAGTAATGACTGCCGGTTTCTGTGATTGGACAAAAAAATTTGCGGCCATTTCTGATTGCAAGTTTTTTGATAATCTGTATATTTGTCACTTGACTGCTTGATGTTCCTGATATTTTCAAAGTAGTATGGTTCAAATTGAATAGATTGTGAATGACTGGCACCCAGAGCCGAGGGGTTTTAGATGCGCATGCAGCTTCGTATTCCTATCAAAAACTCGATATTACTTGGCTCCCACTGAAAATCGGAAGACTTTTATTATTGTTCAGATTATTATAAGGGTTCAAAGCAAGAATGGCTTGCAACCTTTTGTTTTTGTTCAGAATATTTTTGTTCTTCCGCCATATTTGTTGCACGTGATATGTCAAATTATTTATTTAGTTCTCCAATTCATCCAACATACCACACTGAATTTATCACATTTTAATCTTTTACAAGCCACTGCTAAAGCATCTTCTGCATTCAACCAAATCTTTCAGGCTTTTACATATGCATATTCATTGTGTGCCAATATACAGTGACTAAAACTGTCTGGCTGAGGGGTTGTTGCACAGTTTAGGTGCTGCCTCATGTCTTATTTGGTCCTTCCTTTATTAAGCGACCACCTGTCCTGTTTCCCTTGATTGGCCTCTCAAAGACGGGTTTGACTGTATTCTTCACCTGTCCTGTTTTGTCTTGTATGGTTTAGGTTCGGAGAGGTGGAGATAGCGAAGGCAGCAGATAAGGAGAAAGTCTTGGCCCTCACTGGTAGGGAAGTTGTACCTGGTCGAGAGATCAAAGTAGAACTCGTGCCTGAAGAAGACCAAGATGCTAAAATAAATGCACGTAAGTTGACCTGATAATCATTTTATAGTATGCCACAAGTCGTCTCTCTGATTTAGTATGCCACAAGTCATCTCTCTGATTTATTATGACCCAAGTCATCTCTCTGATTAAGTATGCCACAAGTCATCTTTCTGATTTACTAATCTCTCTGATTTAGTATGCCATAAGTCCTCTCTCTCTCTGATTTATTATGACCCAAGTCATCTCTCTGATTTAGTATGCCATAAGTCCTCTCTCTCTCTGATTTAGTATGCCACAAGTCATCTCTCTGATTTATTATGACCCACGTCATCTCTCTGATTTACTATGACCCAAGTCATCTCTCTGATTAAGTATGCCACAAGTCGTCTCTCTGATTTACTAATCTCTCTGATTTACTATGACCCAAGTCATCTCTCTGATTTACTATGACCCAAGTCATCTCTCTGATTTAGTATGCCACAAGTCATCTCTCTGATTTACTAATCTCTCTGATTTATTATGACCCAAGTCATCTCTCTGATTAAGTATGCCACAAGTCGTCTCTCTGATTTACTAATCTCTCTGATTTACTATGACCCAAGTCATCTCTCTGATTTACTATGACCCAAGTCATCTCTCTGATTTAGTATGCCACAAGTCATCTCTCTGATTTACTAATCTCTCTGATTTAGTATGCCACAAGTCATCTCTCTGATTTACTAATCTCTCTGATTAAGTATGCCACAAGTCATCTCTCTGATTTACTAATCTCTCTGATTTACTATGACCCAAGTCATCTCTCTGATTTAGTATGCCATAAGTCCTCTCTCTGATTTAGTATGCACCAAGTCATCTCTGGGATTTAGTATGTCACAAAGTCAAGTCATCTCTCTGATACCAAAGTTATCTCTCTGATTTAGTATGCCAAAAGTTATCTCTCTGATTTATTATGACCAAAGTCATATCTCGGATTTAGTATGCCACAAGTCATCTCGGATTTAGTATGCCACAAGTCATCTCTCGGATATAGTATGCCACAAGTCTTCTCTTTAAATTAGTATGCCACAAGTCATCTTTTGGATTTAGTATATCACAAGTTGTCTCTCAGATTTAGTATGCCACAAGTCATCAGATTTAGTGTGCCACAAGTCAAATCTCTCTGATTTAGTATGCTGTAAGTTGTCTCTCAGATTTAGTATGCCACAAGTCGTCTCTGATTTAGTATGCCACCAGTCCAGGTTTTGTTTAGCCACTTTTCCATTAGGTAACCCCAATTAAAAACTATTGTAAATTGAGTTTTTTGAAAGTTTTTACCCCTCGGCCATTTTGGCCTCGGGGTATTGTCGTCGCCATGTACGTCCGTCCGTCCGTTAACACATTTTAGGCAAAACCGCTCGAGACACAACCACCAAATTTTCAACACTTATTTATCTAGTGTTGAGTCGGACGCCTATCGAAAGTTGGTCCCCTCGGCCCATATTTTACACAGTTATGCCCCTTCACAGATATATTAATTTCTATTTCTGTCCTATATACCTGAATGTAACCAACTATATCTGCAGAACTGTGTTCGGCATAGCTACTATATTTTCAACACTTATTTATCTAGTGCCGAGTCAGATGCCTATCGAAAGTGGCTCCCCTCGGCCCATATTTTACAGAGTTATGCCCCTTTACAGATATATTAATTTCTATTTATGTCCTATATGCCTGAATGTAACCAACTATATCTGCAGACCTGTGTTCGATAGAGCTACTTTATTTTAGAAACTTATTTATATTGTTGTATTTTACAAGCCAACAAAGGATTACTCGCCTCGGTTATGGAGTTATGCCCCTTTCGGATGTAATAATCTCCGATTTTGTTATCTGTAGCGGAATGTACAAGTTATATCTGGTACAGCTTATTTGTAGAGCTTATTTGTCTCGGTTCTTATTTTACAGAGTACTGAGTCAGACGCTTATCGAAAGTGGCTCCCCTCGGCCCATATTTTACAGAGTTATGCTCCTTTACAGATATATTGATTTCTATTTCTGTCCTATATGCCTGAATGTAACCAACTATATCTGCAGAACTGTGTTCGGTATAGCTACTAAATTTTGGTAACTTATTTATATTGTTGTAGTCTACAAGCCAACAAAGGATTACTCGCCTCAGCTTATGGAGTTATGCCCCTTTCGGATGTAATAATCTCCGATTTTGTTATCTGTAGTTGAATGTTCAAGTTATATCTGCAGATCCGTGTTCGGTACAGCTTAATTGTCTCGGTTCTTATGACCCTTTTTGACCCTTTTTACCATTCAGCCAATTTGGCCTTGGGGTATTGTCGTGATGTAGTACGTCTGTCCGTTCATCCCTTACCGATTTTAGGCAAAACCGCTTGAGATAGGTTACAGCTACCAAATTTCAGCCACTAAATTACTTGTAGTCATGATACCCATCTAAAATGACACACCGATACAAATTCAGCAGTGAAGTTGGAGTAAACAGCACAGTTAATGTAATACCAAATAGCATGGTTAGTTCGATCTATACTCCATACACTGATCCATACACTGCAAATTGTAAATTACTTTTAGCTTGATCATCCCACATAGAACTATCTCTTCCCCAATTCACACTACACATGGGTCTCAATCACTTGGGAAAAGCTGAGGGGTTTTGATTAGATCAATCTCATGTTTATTGATATCAAGGCGCGTGATTAAAAAATGAGTTATAGTAAATAAATATTGAGTTCTTCAAAGAGATAAGTTGAGTTACCAAATAAAAATGTTGAATTGTCATGACAAATTATCGAGAAAAATTGTTGTTGCAACTCGAGAGTGCTATGGTAGAAGTTAGCGCTTGTCAGCGGCAAGTGAAATTGACACGGCAAACGCAAAATTCATTTTAGGTGCCCGTATTGACAAGCACAATTTTCTTCGAAATAAAAAATACTCACTGAAAAGTTTTATTAATCTTGTATTCACTGGAATAAAAGGTAGGAAATGTTTAGCTTCTTCTAGTATCATTTTCGACATCACATGGGAGATGTTGGCAGACATGTACAATCGATAAATAATATAGACTGATTTCGCAAATCATGTCGGTCAATATAGTGAAGTTCAAAAGGTTTGTTTTGTTTATCCATTAGTTTTGCCTTTCACGCGTATGGCAGGTGGGATGATGGCACGTGGTTTGACATTTGAAAGTTGGCCTATTTTTCCCTGTCGATCCATAAAGACCCATTCAAGTATTCGCGATCGCTCTCATGATAGGAAAACATTTTGTTTTCGGAGAACTCATGGACTAAGCACTCTTCGTTTATATACGATTCAAAGCAGTTGTCAAAGATACTATGTATACTGAATGAGCAAACATTCTGCAGTTTTTACAATGAAAAATATAATTGTGTTTTTTTATATGAAAATGAATAAAAATTGAGTTTTTCCTCCATTGAATGATGAAAATCTTGTAAAATTGAGTTGTTTTTTTTGTTCATTGAATGATTAAAACCTTGAAAAATTGAGTTTATCTAATTTCAAAAATTGAGTTCAATAAACAAGAAGTGGCTAAAAAAAACCCTGAAGTCATCTCTTGGATTTAGTATGCGACAAGTCATCACTCAGATTTGGTATGCCACAAGTCTTCTCCCAGATTTAGTATGCCACAAGTCATCACTCAGATTTAGTATGCCACAAGTCATCACTCAGATTTAGTATGCCACAAGTCTTCTCTGATTCAGTACATGTATGCCACAAGTCATCACTCTGATAGTCTCCCTCAACCAAGACTCAAAACCGTTTAATCCAATAACTTATTATCACACTTCACTCGTTCCTTTCCCATTGTGTTAAATCTCTGAAAATAAAACCCAACTTGGCCAATATTCTGGTCCAAAGCTTGATTGGTTTAGCAAGTTTTACCGCACTAATATTTTGTCTTTCAGCTGATGAGTGTATCCTGTTTGTAAGGAACATAGATAAGCTGACGACAGAGGATAGTTTGAGAGAACTATTCCCTGATGTCAAGGCCATAAAACTACCTGAAAAAGATGACAAAAACAGAGGGTAAGGCTCTTTCGTTATTTACTCAGTAACCATATAAACACTGTCAGACTGTAGAACTAGATAATAATCTGTTGATGTAATCATTGTTGGTTGTACCTTTCTGAGTGTCCCTCAGTATTCCACAGCTCATTGCTTGTATGAGTTTCAGTACAGTCTACATTTAGTTTTGATTACTCATGTCAGTTTCAATTTACACCTGATCTGCTGTCAGGGACTGGTTATAGCAGGACTACAATGCAGTCTGCATTTCATCCCCCAATTTCAGCATTATAATTAGGGAGGGACAAGTGTACTTTGACCCAAGACCCTGTGAAAATGGGGCCATGTTAGAGATCAGGTGTATAAGATGTAAATTTGGTAGACTAGGCTTGCTTCTGCTCCTTGATAACATTTATGTATGATGTAAATTTGGGCATAGGCATAGTCATTCTTGAACTGCATGTATAGTGGTAACCAGCCAATGGATGTACATGATGACAACAAGAATAACCTGTAAATACAAATGTTTGAACTGATGTCTGGATGTGCATTGAAGGTCTGACAGTTCGACAAGTTTTATTATAAGACCGTCAATAGATGAGGTCATATATTGCGATCACAATTTTTTGTCTGTCTGAACTTTTATACAGTCCCAGACTAGCACCCAACTTTGGGTCTACTTTGGGGTATAAGAGAAAGTCGATTCATTTTGAGATGAAAAGTTCAATGATCAAGGTCATTGTGGCCAAAAATCAGTAAATGGCTGTAATCAGTAAATGTCTGTAATCAGTAAATGCCTGTAGCCTAGAAAATGAAATACTGCCAGACCACCATGTACACTATTGTTATGATCAGTAAATGTCTGTAGCCTAGAAAATGAAACACTACCAGACCACCATGTACACTATTGTTATGATCAATCAGTAAATGCCTGTAGCCCAAAAAATGAAACTCTGCCAGACCACCATGTACACTATTGTTATGATCTATCAGTAAATGTCTGTAGCCTAGAAAATGAAACTCTGCCAGACCACCATGTACACTATTGTTATGATCAATCAGTAAATGTCTGTAGCCTAGAAAATGAAACACTGCCAGACCACCATGTACACTATTGTTATGATCAATCAGTAAATGCCTGTAGCCTAGAAAATGAAACACTGCCAGACCACCATGTACACTATTGTTATGATCAATCAGTAAATGTCTGTAGCCTAGAAAATGAAACACTACCAGACCACCATGTACACTATTGTTATGATCAATCAGTAAATGCCTGTAGCCCAGAAAATGAAACTCTGCCAGACCACCATGTACACTATTGTTATGATCAGTAAATGTCTGTAGCCTAGAAAATGAAACACTACCAGACCACCATGTACACTATTGTTATGATCAGTAAATGCCTGTAGCCTAGAAAATGAAACACTGCCAGACCACCATGTACACTATTGTTTTCACAGTAATATCACTTTCACAGTAATATCACTATTTTGTAGGTTTGCATTCCTGGAGTTCGAGTCAAAGGAGAAAGTGGATGAACTGATTAAAGAGAAACAGAAAGTGGAACTTGATGGGAAGGAGCTGGAGTTATCTCCCTTCACATCTAACAAGGGCAAGAGCAAAAGAACAGGACGTAAGTTATCAATGATAGATACGATTATCTCTGATCACATCTAACAAGGGCAAGAGTAACGTAAGTTATCATTAATTGATACGATTATCTCTTCACATCTAACAAGGGCAAGAGTAAGAGAACTGGATGTTATCACTGGAAGATACGGTTATCTCTGTTCACATCTAAAAGGGCAAGAGTAAGAGAACAGGGCGTAAGTTATCACTGGTAGTTACGATTATCTCTGTTCACTTCTAACAAGGGGAAGAGTAAGAGAACAGGACATAAGTTATCACTGGTAGATATGGTTGTCTCTGTTCACTTCTAACAAGGGGAAGAGTAAGAGAACAGGACGTAAGTTATCACTGGTAGATACGGTTATCTCTGTTCACATCTAACAAGAGTAAGAGAACAGGACGTAAGTTATCACTGGTAGTTATGATTATCTCTGTTCACTTCTGACAAGGGGAAGAGTAAGAGAACAGGACATAAGTTATCACTGGTATATATGGTTATCTCTGTTCACATCTAACAAGGGCAAGAGTAAGAGAACAGGGCGCAAGTTATCACTGGGAGATACGATTATCTCTGTTCACATCTAACAAGGGAAAGAGTAAGAGAACAGGACGTAAGTTATCATTAGTTGATACGATTATCTCTGTTCACATCAAACAAGGGCAACAGTAAGAGAACTGGATGTTAGTTATCACTGGTAGATACGATTATCTCTGTTCACATCTAACAAGGGCAAGAGTAAGAGAACAGGATGTTAGTTATCACTGGTAGATACGGTTATCTCTGTTCACATCTTACAAGAGCAAGAGTAAGAGAACAGGGTGTAAGTTATCACTGGTAGATACGATTATCTCTGTTCACACCTAACAAGGGCAAGAGTAAGAGAACAGGATGTTAGTTATCACTGGTAGATACGGTTATCTCTGTTCACATCTTACAAGGGCAAGAGTAAGAGAACAGGGTGTAAGTTATCACTGGTAGATACGATTATCTCTGTTCACACCTAACAAGGGCAAGAGTAAGAGAACAGGATGTTAGTTATCACTGGTAGATACGGTTATCTCTGTTCACATCTTACAAGGGCAAGAGTAAGAGAACAGGATGTTAGTTATCACTGGTAGATACGATTACCTCCGTTCACATCTAACAAGCGCAATAGTAAGAGAACAGGATGTACGATTATCTCTGTTCACATTAACAAGGGCAAGAGTAAGAGAACAGGATGTTAGTTATCACTGGTAGATACGATTATCTCTGTTCACATCTAACAAGGGCAATAGTAAGAGAACAGGATGTACGATTATCTCTGTTCACATTAACAAGGGCAAGAGTAAGAGAACAGGATGTCAGTTATCACTGGTAGATACGATTATCTCTGTTCACATCTAACAAGGGCAGGAGTAAGAGAACAGGATGTTATCACTGGTAGATACGATTACCTCTGTTCACATATAACAAGGGCAAGAGTAAGAGAACAGGATGTTAGTTATCACTGGTAGATACGATTACCTCTGTTTACATCTAACAAGGGCAGGAGTAAGAGAATAGGATGTTATCACTGGTAGATACGATTACCTCTGTTCACATCTAACAAGAGTAAGAGAACAGGACGTAAGTTATCACTGGTAGTTACGATTATCTCTGTTCACTTCTAACAAGGGGAAGAGTAAGAGAACAGGACATAAGTTATCACTGGTAGATATGGTTGTCTCTGTTCACATCTAACAAGAGTAAGAGAACAGGACGTAAGTTATCACTGGTAGTTACGATTATCTGTTCACATCTAACAAGGGCAGGAGTAAGAGAACAGGATGTTAGTTATCACTGGTAGATATGATTACCTCTGTTCACATCTAACAAGGGCAGGAGTAAGAGAACAGGGCATTAGTTATCACTGGTGGTGAATGACCTCCATTTGTATAATGTTTTATTTGACCTGAAATATTGGAACAAACAGTTGGAAGCTTGTGCTATATGTAATTCTGTGGGTAGCATGTAATATTTACAAGATACAAGTTTCTATAGAAAATGACTATTTTATAACATTATACCTGCAGAGGCTGGGAAAACCAAAGTCCTGTTTATAGGCAACCTGAATTATGACACAAAAGAGGCCTCTGTGAAGACCAAGTTCCCCACATCTACTGCAGTCCGCATCTTGCGATTTGCTAACACTGGCAAGTCCAAAGGGTAAGATAAATATAATTTTAGATTGATTCCATTTAAGGACATCAGTCTTGAGAATCCTATATTAAGTGGTCAGAAGAACACCTTTGTTGTCCAGATCTAATCTAACTACATTCGTTCGATGTAAATTGTATGTAAAAGCTGTTGATGGAATTGTTTTAGCCCAATTAGATGATCATCACTCAGGATATTGGACAAGTCTATGTAGTCCAAGATGGCTGGGTAGCAAGTACGTCATCGGTTTTGTTGACTGTTCAGCAATCTCTTTCATTTATTTCAGTGTTGGTTTTATCGAGTTCAAGTCTCCTAAAGATGCCGAAGAAGCATTTGAAAAGAATAAAACTTTGACCATTGATGATCGTGAGGTGCTATTAGACTTCGCTGGAGAAAAACGTAACACTGGTTTGTTCATATTGACATTATTCAAGTTCTAGTATAATAAACATGTTCATATTGAAATAACCCCAACAGGAACTGTGCACCATGATGCACCTTACCACAGCAGACTGGGAACTTTGCAATCTATGTATCTCATCAGCTCTCATTGCAGTAGAAGACCATTGGAACTGTACTGGCTGGGCTGATCAGTGTCCAGAATAATAGGAACTGTGGACATTCGTGTTCTGGCACATGTAGGCACCATCGTGATATGGCTGAAACACCAACCCTATTGGAACAGTGGTTGCATTTGAATTTTTGTATTGTATTGATTAATTGTCATTGCCTGGAAATAGAAAATATGATATTTTTATCATTTTGAAAAGATTCCCCTGCAACTGATAATTGTGTCTTTGTGAAGATGGAATATACGGTAATTTCCCTAATTATTCGCCTTCCAAATTTAATTCGAAAACGGCCGATTTTTTTCCCGGTAATGATTTTCTCCATCCTATAAAACGAAAACCGAGCATTTTCAATATACCCATATGTATGCAAGATTTTGAACTTGCATGTTCTAATAAATTTGATCACCTCCTTTTGCAAATTTTATTTCCTGTGATTGAATTATTATAGGGGTTACAGTATTTGCCTATTTAACCCTTTACTTTCCTGGATGAGTGTGAGCTCTGATATTGTGAGCTATCAGATGAGATCAGTATCAGCCCCCATACCACCTGTACCCTCTCCACCAACCATTTGTGCAACATACATTCACCAGTCTGTCCATATGCATCTCAGCATATTTCTTGATTAATGACATTTTATCTTCAGATGAATCTTCCTTCCAAGAGAGAAGATCTGGTCGTGGTGGGAGCCGAGGAGGAGGGATCAGGGGTGGGAGTAGAGGAGGGTACTGGGCTCGAGATGGGGGCCGAGGTGGAGGTTACAATGGCGGGGGAGGCGGATATGGAGGTGGAGGAAGGTACAGCAATGACCGTATGAGGAGCATGCTTGAACTGGAGGCGGACTATGCCTATGCAGATCGAATGGCTATTGAGAGGCGGATAGCAATGGGGAGGATGGGTCTGGATCGAGAACTAGGGGCCTATGGCTTAGGGGGAGGAATGGGCATGGACACTGGCTATGGTGACTATATGGGCTATTCAATGGGCGGTCCAGGTGGCTATGGAGGTTATGAAGGCGGTGGACAGGGCAACTACAGAAATCAAGGCAACAGGAACCAGTATGGAGGAAGGAACAAGGCCCGCTGGTAACCATGGTATCCCAGGTATGATGTACAACTGTTATTCAGTAGTTCGTTAGTTCACAGCAGTATATATGTAGAAGAACTCATTAATATGCACCAGTTCAAATTTCTTGGCAAAAAAGTTTCAACTTTGTTGTCATTATCATTGTGAGTCCACTGACATAAAGATGCAACCATCTCCCCAAATGTGTAACTTATGTACAAAAAAAACTCAAAATACAGGATTAGCTGTCGGAATAAGATTTTTAACTCTAAAGTGAGTGGCATAGTGGTGTCAGAAATGTATCTCTTAGAATGTTATATGACTGCAATGTACAAGTCATACCAAAGTCTGCCCATCCTAACAAGTTGTCTAGTCTGGAGCTTGTCAAGAATTAAAATTTTATAGATCCACTACATTTTGTCTTTTGCAGCATTCATGTTAATTCCTGAGATAAATCGATCATGCTAGCAAAAATTGATCACCCAAGATTTTTGGAGCAAAATATGATCAGAAGTTGTAATATTTTCACTAGATTCTATTAGTAATCAAAATTTAATGACCCACTGAATGTGCTCGTGTTGATGCACATCTGTGGTAGTGGAAACAAACGGTGATAGACATCACATAGTAAGATCATGTGATGGTATTTAGCATGTCTAGACATATCACAGACTAATCATACATGTATTACCTTGCAACTGTTTATTTGAAGTGTGCAAATTTAAATCCCGGGGAGGGAAATATTAGTTTCAGATATAAAATTGATCTGCCGAGACTGTCGCACTTGAGATGTTCGCCATTTTGATTACCGATAGATGCCATGTTTGCAGAAATTGAACTGTCAAAAAACAAATAATACAAGAAGGAAAATATAAATCAGATATGTAATAAATGCGATCAAAAATGGATTAGCTTGATTGGCTTGAATCACGCCCTGTGTGAATAGAATTTGAAACATCTCACTTGTACTATGACACCGTTTTCAAGTCTCAAAAAAGTGGAAGTGAAAAGTGGAAACTGAACACTTGCTCATTCATTCTTTGTCAACAAATGGGCATTGTTAATTTTTTTTGACTTTTGGGAATTGCCACTTTCACTTATTTGCAATAGATTGATAACCCCTCTTTTTATATGCTCATTGAAGATGAGGTCGAGTACTCTAGTCTTTTGAAATTCGTAATTCTGGTGATATCCAAGTTGATCAATCATGACCTGTTTTTTCGGGGTCATATTGAATTCTTACAATAATTGATAAAGGATCACAGCTAGACAATACAAATTTGTGTCTCGTGTTCTGAATCACATATTCTTGGAGTAATTATAGTCATTTTGTAGAGTTTCTTATATAAAAAGAAAATTTATCAGGAGCTTACTACTGATTTTAACAAGCTCCAAAGTAAACAACTAAATAAACACTAGTTTAAACACTGGAAACTCAAATGGATCTTCTGAATTTTGTAGACCTGTTGCAATGTATGCTTGAAGACTAATTTGGACAATTTCTGTGTTTTTATCATTCAGATCCCTGGTATCTCAACTGATGGGGAAATTTGAGGAAGAAAGCTCAGCTGGATGGCTAAATCTTGTGGGAGCAGGGAGACTCCATACTTGTGAAAACATTGTCCAAAAAATGTGTCAAAAATGTTTTTGTGTTTTATAGGATTCATCAATTCCTCCATCTTGTAAGACCACATCAAATTGTAGCACAAGTTGGTGCTACAGATCTGTTTTTCATTGTAGAATTCATCTCATTGCTTTTCAATTATGTGTTTCTTGGATGTGTTTATAGTCTGCAAAAATGGGGTGAAGTAGATCATTCAGTGATATCAAAAGTCTATCAGAGATAGAAGAATGACATAGGTCTATTATCTCTGTGCTGCACTGTTTCATGAAGCTGTTGATTCATGACGTTTATCTTTTGGGGAATTAGGCGCACTGAAATATGTGGGGTGTTAATGTTTACTGATGCCATGCTCTGGCTTGAGACAACCAACAGCTGTGTGGCTATTGTGGAGAGCATAGGAAGTGTCATAAATATTCGGCTATATGCATACACAATCATGATAATGTGAATATGAAATCCTCATGTAGCAGAAGCCTGCAAGCCTATAAAAGTTGCACAAGGACCAATTGTGTTCATGCTTAATTTATCAATTTCAGATTTTCATAATGCCTGCAGTTTTCCCCATCTGTGCAAATTATTTTTTCGACTTCAACTTTTGACACTGAAATTTCTGGTTTTGTGGCGATTATGCATTTTTCAGTCCAGTGGCATAAAGCGCAGTTCTGAATGTGGCCCACTTTCCTGGGATTGCAGATTCTGCTTGCCTTGAAGAATTCTATAAGTTATACCAATACCATGGGTATACATTTATCTTCGAGATGAAATACCAGCCTGTATATTCAAGCAAAAGCATGGAATAACAAATTTATCACATTGAGAGCTATTTTGCTGGTTGGTTTATCATATATCACCAACCCGAAAGAAAAACAGGCTTTTAACTCAACATAAAACATCACGAGTCGGACAGGCAGTGTTGATTCCTTTTTAATGTGTTCCGCGATGAACAACAAACTGGGTGAAATACTTAGCTGACATTCTGATGTACCTGTTTATGTGACATTTAAAGCTTTTGATGATAATTTATTTCTTATCTTCATCCGCAAATACGCAATTTGTCTCACACAACCGGTTCCAGTGGCGGAACTCGCCCATACAAATTCGTCTGAAACTGTCTTTGCCTGCAGGTGTTGCACGCACGTCCTCGACTGCATTGGTATATGGGCACGCTTGTCCTCGACAGCATTGGTATACGAGAAATCTGAATTGATTTACTACCAATGGAGACTTGCAATACAGTCTGATGTGCTAGGGTAATTAACCAATCAAAACCCTACAATTTACTCTGAAATGTGATAATGTTGGATATCCATCAGTTGTGGTAGAACATATTCCAGCATGTGGTACATTGTATAAAAGTCTTGAGGTTGAGTGAGAATTCTGTTCTGATATTGAGAAAAATTCAGATTTTTTCTTTCTCATTATTTGATATAAATGTTTGACGAGTTATGGAAACTAATAAACCAGTAATTTACTTTAGTGACTGAATGGCTGTTAAGCTGTAGCTTACATGTATTTATTTGACTAGATTTTGACTACTGTGAATGCATGTATGGCAACATTTATCATTGTAAATTTAGAAGATCATTTTTTCTCCACAAAGATACCTAATGCAGTTTTCACTCCTAGATTTCTGTGAAATCATTAATTGGTTAGGAAAATTGTTACATGATTTTGTGAAGATGTGCTTGTAATAAATGTTTTTACTTTAAACCAGTTGTTATTTTCTCTACATGACATGAACTGTTTGAACTGTTGAAGAAAAAAGAATTCTGAAATAAGAGTTTAACCTATAGTCCTTGTATACATAATTTAAATATTTACTCTGGAGATGCTGTCTATACACAGGCCTGCAAGTGACTCTCAGTGAAAATATAGGAGGAAATTTGCCAAAATATAGGAATGTTCTTAATAAGATAAAGGAGTGTAAGACACATTCAGTGGAAATAATTTATTTTGGTGGCGATTGAGGAGACCTGTCCTGATGCTTGATTCAACAAATAGAGATTTGAAATTTTCCATATTTGCCGAGCGAAGCGAGTCAAAATGTTTTTCTGAAATGTATCTCCTCCTGTCAGTTTGATTCGTTTCAGAGCATTGGTGAAAGTTATCATGAGAAAAAGTAAAAATATAAGAGGTTTTAAGTAAAATATAGGAATAACTAAAAAAAATATAGGAGGCACTTGCAGGCCTGTATATAGTCCAGACACCAATAATTGTGCAAATGTTCTCGTATTACTGCTATAAATTGAAAGAATGGATACCATAACAAAGGCCTCCGTTTAGGAAGTACTGGCGTCTCCGAGTTGACCACTGTTTAGTCGAAAGATTGCGTGATTTGATACAGAGAAAATAAATTTCTCCAAAGTGCCCAGATCCAACTTCAGTTATTCACATCAGTGAATTGAAGTATCATAATATCTTGGGAGGTTGAAGAGAAGCACAGTTAAAGAAAATAGCCCATACCCCTCAGCTATCTGTTATTGTCAACACCCAGCAATCATGCACTGTTTGTATAATATCAGTGTAGTTTTAGAACTAGATTAACAAAAATGTGACCTGGTAGGGTTAACTGTAGTTCAGCTTTTGTCGAGGCCTTAATTGATGAGGAAAAATTTGCACAGGTTCTGGTAGAGCATGACCGAATTCTTAGCTCTAAATATACACCTCTATATAGCTCAACAATTTCCAGGTCAATTCTAACTAGACAACATGAATTTGGATATCTTAGACTTTAAATTACAAAATTATAAGGTCAATGATATTCGTCAATAGACTTCAGGTTCAGCCATAACTGGTATAAATTTGGACAATGTAGATATACCGTAATCTTTCATGGAATATTGTACTAAAAAGAATCTGACCTGGATAAAATATGCCAAGGTCAGTCATCTTCAGCACACCTCGGGAGCATCACCAGATGTACACATAGTATTAACTTGGAAAGCCTAGCTACATTCTTCATGTTATATCATAAACAGAAAATCACCAGTTCCATAAGTAATATGAATTTAGAGACCCCAGGTTATACTCTTTGACAAATATAGTAAATACTAGAATTTGACCTTGATAAAATAGGTCAAGGTCAGTCTTCAGTACCCCTCTGGACCGTCGTCAGATGTATATATGGTATTACTTTGGAAAGCCTAGTTATATTTCATGTTAGATCATAATAAACAGTATATGACCTTGAAAATAGGTCAAGGTCAATCAACTAGGATAGGCTTCCAGTCCATCAAAAGTTGCATATGAATTTGTTGAGACTAGCTTTGATTCTTCAAAAAATATTGCAAATACTAGAATTTGACCTTGATAAAACAGGTCCAGGTCAGTCATCTTCAGCACACATCTGAATCATTGCCAGATGTATACATGGTATCAATTTGGAAAGCCTAGCTATATTTCTTCATGTAAAAATCATAACAGTATATGACCTTGAAGAAATAGGTCAAGGTCACTCAACTGGGATAGGCTTCTAGCCAATCACCAGTTGCATATGTAATATTTATTTGGAGACCCTAGCTTTAATCCTTCAAAATATATAGCAAATACTAGAATTTGACCTTGAAAAAAATAGGTCAAGGTCAGTCATTTTCAATAGGCTAATGACCCTTTACCATATACATATGTGGTATGAATATACAATGCCTGGCACTAATCCTTCCTGAGATATCGTGTCCACAAGAAAGACGACACTGACGACGACAATACCCTTCAGACAATTTTGACCGAGGGGTAAAAATAGTTTTAAAAATGAGTTAAAGAGCTAAATTGACTTGATATATGCCCATATATGAAACCGATCTAAATTTAGGAGTGCAACAATTGGCTTTCCTGCAGAATTGCGTGGTTTGGAAATTCAGTGAACCTTGACCTCAAAATTGCCAGGATTCTCTCTTGATGTTAAGGTATATCCAAGGTTAGGACAACCTAGAACTGGAGATATCACATCTGAAAATAAACAAGTTTCTTGCCGACTTGGTGATACACTGGACATTCTACAGCACTGGATTGGAGAATACCAAATCAAGATTTTCAGCAGTTTCTGGATGTTTGGGGAGTGACTTTGACTATTGACCTTTTGACTGATTTTCATACTCCACTCGTCTCCTCCTTAATGTACGACTCCCCAAAAATTCCAATGTTGAATGATTTCCTGATTTTTAGGCCAAAGCAACCTTTACTTCAAGTTTGGCCGTCCATACAAGAGTCATAAAAAAATAGGAAGATTCTTAGCAATCTGACCACAATTACAGCGAGAAGGGAAAAAACATGTCGATGAAACATAACACCACTTCAGTCAATTAGACCTTCTACAATAATTCACCCCATGACAATTTGGCATCAGATGGGGTATGACAATACAGCTACCAGCTGATAAAGTTTACATCTTAGGGATTTGAGTTTAATTTGCTCAAATAGGAAATAGTGAAAAATCTTGATTTGAAGTTATCCAATCCAGGATGTCTATATCTTCCCAGGTATCCTCCTAGGTATGCCTCGATCTCGGAGGTATGGCTCAATGGACAGTCAGTTAATGTACAGAACAAATAACTATCAAATAGAGTGCTCAAGTTCACTGGATTTATAGGGACCTTGAAACATCTTGAAACATGTTCCTAGTCATCCCTCAGAATGGAAATAGCTCCTGTTTCAAGTCGGTTCCCGCCAGAACCAGCGTCCGGCTCTTCACTTCCCCCTGGGTTTTCACCAGAGTGTTCAGGCTGTTTGAAATATCGATCTTCATCAGAAAAAATAACGGTGTACCATGTATAATGAGTGCGAGAAATAATGTTATAATTTCAACAGCTGCTATCTGGTATCGTATCCCACATCCGTGTCCTTCCTCTTTCAAACAGATAAAAAATGTGACAATGTTTAGTTGGTATCAGCCAAAATACACTGTAGATCTGCTACGGGTAATTATTTAATGAAATGTAAAATTCCTTTAGCCAGCTAAGATAAGAACCCGGCAGCCTTAGTCAAGTCTTCCCAGTTAGACAGAATTTGACCCTTGTTTACGGTGTCTGGTGCACGTCCCGTTTGAACCTTGTGCTATTAATATGAAGTTTATTACAAACAAAACGTCACTCCTACTGGCTTTTGTTGCTGTAGCCCATGCTTCAGAAATACATGCTGTCACTCTTCTTTTGATTTGTCAAACTCTGGACACCAAGGTTTGCGTGTCTAAATTTCCCCAAATTCATGGCCAAAACCGGGCGAGCAATGACGTCTTTCAGGAGTTTAGGGGACCTGCACGTCAAACTTCCCTGGAAACGGATGTTATATGGCATCCTGTTGGAGTTTTGACAACGAGTTGTTTCAGGAGAGAACAACAAAATAGAGATTGAGATACATGTAGGCTACATGACAAAACCCCAAGGCCAAATTTGGGCAACGATTTGGTGCAAGACTCAAGAAATATAATTGACAAAAGATCTGCTGCAAGTTGTATTGTCAGTCTTTTGTCCAGGATATTACCTTTTCAATGGGAGCCTTGCCCAAATTTGGCCAAGATGGATAAAGGCCTATCTGTGTCTAACATATTGAGCTAATCACCTAATTAGGTCAGGAAGTAGGTCACATTGACCTTAACCAATTAAGTCCGGTCACACTGACATTGGCCTAATTAAGCGCATTTCCATGGTCTTACGAGGAATTAGGACATGTTTTTGCCAACTTCGATGATTATAGGTCACTTGCTGGTAACAGGTTGGTTGGTTATTTTAAGTTTAACGTCGCACCTAACCTTATCGGTCAAACGGCGACAATGACCCAAACAAACATACCCTTTAAGTTTAACGTCGCACCTAACCTTATCGGTCAAACGGCGACAATGACCCAAACAAACATACCCTAAACAAAACCCTAACCCTAACAAAAACCCAAACAAAACCACAAAATTTTTTGAATTTAGGCTCTACAGACACTGATCACAATGGATCCTCAGAGAGCCCAATCTGTTTGGTACTTTAATCTACCTCCTGTGCCAGACAAACATGGTATGATACATGCTGCCCTATGCTGGTAACAGTCTCCTAATGCACTTTCATGCAAAAAATCAAGGCTCTAATGCCAACGGTTCTCCCACCCAACCACTCGCTGTTACAAAAGTAACACTTCCACAAAATAACTTCCAGCGAAGTAACACTTCCACAAAGTAAGTTCCAGCAGGCTTAGATGTGGGCCAATGGCCTAGGGAAGGGACCATGTCTCTTTGAACACAATGCTGTAAATAGTGCAGAACTGACTAAGCTTGCCTCAGTTTTCAAAGTTATCCATCATTTTGGTTGAACTTAAATTTTTTTGATTTTTTAGAATTATTTATCTTTGAACTGTCATAAAATCATTTCCAGGATGAAATTAAAAAATGAGGCACTAATTTTTTGTTTGAAAAGTACATTATAGGAATCTGAAAATTCAAATACTCATTTTGTGGAATTAGAACAACATATAACAACAAAATTTAGTCCAATTCCTTGAATGAATGGATTTCAGTAAAACTTCATTTGGTGAGTTTATTTATTGCAACCGAAATGAGCAAAACACGAAATCTTATTGTTTTGGATCCTGGGACCATGAAAGAAGTTTCTTCAAAGCAGGAAGTGAGAACTGATGCCAATAAAAGTAAGAAATCAAATCGGGTCCTTTCTTTTTCATCATGTTTATTAAGACCGTTTGCTTCTGTTCTGGTATCTTCTAAACAATGAGATGATAATGTTCAACAAAATACTTCAAAACAACAATCTGAAACTTACACTAAAAATGTTGAATGGACTACATGTACATGTATTTTAAATGACACATAATAAGCCACATCGTGATCCCAGAAATACCGCATATTACCGCATATTCTTACCAGGCGTGAGACTGAAGGGCAGGTTCATGCACATGCATTTTTTTTACGAGAGCCAGAAATGCCGCCATCTCGGGATGATAATTTGCGCTAAAATGGTAAAATTATTCTAACAACATTTATTGTATGAATTTCTTGAACTGTTGAAGTGGCACTCAAACAAAATACCCTAGCGTTGTTCGCTCGTGAAAAAACGCATGTGCATGAACCTGCCAATCAGTCTCGTGGCGGTAATATGTGGTACTTTTGAGATTATGATGTGGCTTATTGGTTCTTTTATAAAGTTGATATTCACACAACTTGCTCATGATTACAATTTTCAGAGAAGAAACTGAATTCTGCAGATGCCTCTAAATGGAGAGATTTAAAGATAGACTATATGAATGGTTGAGCGAGTGAATATGACAACTATATTTCAGTCATATCACAACGTTGGGCCCCCTTCCTCTTACAACCGGGAACCCCACGGGTGCCTCAGTCACCTCTTACGACAAGCGAATGAGCGAGGCCTATTCTTACCATGACCTGCGGTGTGCACAATGACATCCCAGGCCAATCCCCGGAATGTAAATGTTACACGCATATTCTTTCTATGTGATGATATAAAGTACTATTTTTTTTTTACTGTATTACACTGCCAGCCATGAGAATATGAAATAACAGACATTACAATGCGATGTTTTAATGAAATTGTTAAACTCATTGTTGCATGTCTCAGAAAAATGTTGTAATGACAGGTGTAGAGGATGACAATCTAATTAAAATTAAAATCCAATCTGCTCCCCATTTGGATATGTCACTTGTAGGAAACATTGATGACAAAGAATTTTTGGTTGGCTCAGGCGAATTAGTCGGCTCGCTGGAGGGGTGTCTTTTCATGTTGCCGCGGTCCCGACATTGTGGCACCATAATACGGGGTAGATATATGGACTGATCTTTGATGTAAACATTGGGGTAAATGGACACAGTGGACATATCTTCCCTCCCCGACTGCAAATGGATGAGTCCAGATGCGACCATGATGTCATCATGCTATTAAATATCCATGGTATGGGCGCTCAGAACACCAAATTCAACTGAAATACGTAAGATCCTATATAGCGACATGTACGATTGGGGAGCATTGATAGGATATTAGTTTATTAAGATTGAGAGGATGACTACTTCTATTAATTGGAAATGTATTAATATAAATGAATTAAACAGTAAGAAATGTATTATAAATACCGTAATTTTTTTGTTGGAAAAAGTTGAAAGTATCTCCAACGTAAAGTCAGCTCCACAGCAATCCAGAAATTGTTATAGATAGAATAGCCTAGTGTTATTATAAATCTGTGTTTGTTGGGTAAGCAGTCTCCTAATGTTAAAGTACAATCCATGGTCATGATGCCAATCTTTGTATTACATGGCCAGCCCAAAAAATCAGGCCTCTACAATATAAAATTTAGACATGATCGTACCCTTTCTTGAGTGAAACCTATTGAGTGACATATTTTTGCCTTACGAATGCTGGTATTTAAATTCTCATACTCAAATAATGTATGACAGAATCCAATCTGATACATGTGCTACTTACAGTGAGCACAACAACATTGGTCAAAGACTCGGAATGGTCTGAGTGTGCGAAAAGGGAGTAAGGATCAAGGCCAGAAGAGACAGGAGAGAGTGAAACGAGGGAGGGAGTGGGGGAGACTGGCAATTGAGCCTATGAAACGATTGTCAAGTTCAGTTCATCTAAATCTGCTTGGCTTGCTCATCCTACCAGCTAACTCTGTTTGGTCATCAGATCTGTTACCTCTGCCCACACCATTCCTTTGAGGACCCCCAGTGTTATCTCTTGGCACAGCCCTTCTCTGAGAATGGTCAAACCTTCCACCACCATCTCTTCCTCCATAATCCATTCTGTTGCCAGCCAAACCCATCCTGTCATCCAAACGGACTCTGTCTCGATCTAAACCCATTCTATCACCACTCAGGCCTAATCTTTCACCACCTAGACCCAATCTGTCACGCTCTGACCCAAGTCGATCCATTCCCAATCTGTCACGTTCCAAGCCAAGGCGATCACCTCTCAGGCCCACTCTGTCACCACTCATTCTTAATCTGTCACGTTCCAATCCAAATCTGTCACTGCTCAAGTCCAGTTTGTCTCTTTCCAAAGCCACTCTATCAAGCCGATCACCAAACCGGTCTGCTAAACCTACCCTTTCACCCCCCAAACCTATCCGATCACCCCCAAAGCCCAGTCGGTCACCCCCTAAACCTAGTCCACCACCCAGTCGGTCCCCATCCAAACCCAGTCGGTCACCACCCAAACCCAGTCGGTCACCACCCAAACCCAATCCATCACTGCCCAAACCCAGTCGGTCATTGCTCAAACTTGACCTATCAGTCAATCCTAGTCTCTCATCAGGATATCCAATTCTGTCCTCCAGGTAACCACCAGAGTAACTGCCATAACGATCTCGACCTGTCCGGTCCCCACCAAAACCTGTCCGGTCACCACCCAATGCCAGTCTCTCTCTGGACAAACCCGATCTTTCACCTGGCAAATTCAATCTTTCACCACCCAAACCCAATCTGTCCACACCTAAACCTAATCTATCATCACCTACTCCTCTCCTGTTACGAAGTTCCACATCCATACCAATTCTATCCATGCTCGGTCGGCCACTTCCACCCCTCTCTAGATCCAAATAACTACGCTCGTTGCGCAAAGCAAGTCTTTCATCCAATAATCTACTCCGAGGACCTAATGCCCTGGCATCTCTCTCTAAGCCTAATTGATCATCAATCCTACGATCAAAGCCACTCCTTGGACTACGTCTGAAGGTGTCCTGTCTACTTGAAGGGAGGGAACTCTGTAACGGATCATCTCTGTAACGACTGGAACCAAATTCTGTTCTACTGCCAGAATCTTGGGATCTTGCAGTATCTGCAATAAATAAAAGCAAAAATATGTATCTCTGATGGTTTAGCACAAAATTGGAAACATTTTTATCAGTGGAACTGTGGAGGATATTGCACAGAAAATCATGTGGATTGGTAGAGGTAATTAGTAGGCTGGCGATAAAACCGATCCATGATGGACTGACAAAAATATGAGCTTCATGCCCAAACCTGCTTGTATGATTACCTAAGGCAGACTGTTCCCTCTTTGGGTATGATAACTCAATCATTCGTCCTTGGAGTTTCTTTGAATTCATGTCATTCAAGGCTGCGAGTGCTGAATGTCCACTCTTAAAATGAGCAAAACCAGCCCTGTGAATTACAAATAGCAGCAAATATAACTAAACACAGAAAATCAATGCCTTTGGGTGAAGGTAATCCCTCCATTAAATAATTCAACGACAGGAATTGAAATTTCCCACCATAAAATCAGGAGGAGGAAGGTCAAATTTACTATGACAAGCAGTTGACAAAGTGGTCCAAAATCCTGCTGATTATCCATTATATATTTGAATGATTTTACAGTCATTGAAATTAATAGAACAGCCAATTGAGTTTTCTCCCCTAAATTGGTGAAGATTGAATTTTAGTAGGGAGATTGAATTATTAGAGGGACGAGTGCTCATTCACCCCCTTCACCCCCATGGGTTAGCGTGCCCTTTCTATACTACCCATTACTCATCGCGCATGCGCAGTCGACCCATTCTACTGTAGGGTGCAAGCCTGGCCCATGGAATCGCAGGTAGCGAAAACCCCAGGTCTCTCGCCCCACCCTATCCTGCGCCACACCTATAGGGATAGGGAGATTGCGTGCCCTTTCTATACTACTCATCGCGCACTACCCATCGCGGTTGTGCAGTCGACCTATTCTACTGTAGGGTGCAAGCCTGGCCCATGGAATCTCAGGTATCGAAAACCCCAGGTCTCTCGCCCCACCCTATCCCGCGCCACACCTATGCGACCCGCTGTGCAGCGAGTAAAGCGGAGTAGGAGGAGGAGTAGGAGGAGGAGTCGGACACGCCACGGATTATACTAGGGAGATTAGCGTACATCAGGTGTAAGTCTGCTCTTGTCTGGATCAGTAACATTTATCTCACATCTGTAACATTCTTATTCAAGATCAGGGCATATTGAATACAGAGATAATGAATTAACATTTACTGGTGATCCCCTAAAATTAATCCACTTCAAGGAACAAGGATACAAATTATCTTGATTTTGGCTTCAGTTGCCATAAAACCTATGACATTTAAAATAAATAGGGTTTTTCTTTTCTCTATGGGTAAATTACGTGCGTACATGCAAAGTTTGATCACAATTCTCATCATAGATTTGGAGATATTTCACAGACAAACATGCCTCAAGATCTGCTATGATCATGATGAGTTTGAGGTATAATTGGAATTTGATCACCATCTGCATTCCTATGTGGCGAATAAATTACAAACAATTTTTCCCCCCTATTTTAGGCCTAAAATATAATTGACCTTCACTTTGGCCCAATTAGAACATTCACAGTACATACATTATACTCACCCCTTTGATTTCCCATTGGGATGCTTAAGAACATGGCATGATTCGGCCTTGAGAAAATTTTTAAGGATGTCGTCATCTGTTTCAAAACTCAGATTTCCTACAAACAGGACTGTTGGCAAACCTGAAGTACGTCGACCTGAAAAACGTGAATTCAAACAATTTTGAGATCTTCTTGGTGATCAACATATATATATATATATATATATATATCTCTGATACTTACTATGTTTTCGAAGATGGGACTGATTTGTTTTGGTCTACTGAACAAGAAGAAATGCAAAATGACTGGATAACTTGCCAGGGTCTAGCTCTCCATTATAACGAGACTAAATGAACTAGCTGACAAGAAGCTTGTGTATTGTGATTTCGGTGAACAAAACTGTTTCCATTTGTTGGTTATCACATTAATGAAAGACAAGTTTTTCCATTATACACTCACTATGAATGAACTATGAACTAAGCTTATCTTGGGAAAATCAAATACACTAGGTCACCACTGACAGGGAAAATACAATTTTTCTGTACTCTGCATAGTTTGGCAGCAACAGCCACCACTGTCCACATGTTTAGTGGCACAGACCAGGAGTTCTAACCTGAATCCTCCTTGGGTGTAGGCTTATTTACGGTGCGTGCAGTCCGTTTCCGTTTATAGTCAGGTTTTTTGGAGGTGTAGGTTCTCAGCTGTAGTCGATTGCCATGAAGCTCCTCATCTTTTTGGTGACTCAGAGTGTACTCAGCATCCTCTACATTACGGAACTCCAGAAATCCAAATCTGCAACACAGATGTGATGGTTAAATCAGGCATCTCGGATGCAATAGGCAACAAAAGCCTTATGGGCTTCAAAATACACCTGTACATACCTTTGACTGCAGAAATCAAAACAACTTTGGAGAGCCTAGCCATGATCCCTCGAGGTACTGCAATACCTGGAAACTAGAATTTGATCTTGAAAAAATATGTCGAAGACAGTCAAATTGGAAAAGTCTCCAGTCAATCATCAGTTGCATATGTATTTTCAGAAGTTAATGAAAACTTCTGGTAGTATGAATTTGAAGAACCTATATGTATATGACAAAATAGATCAAGGTCAGTTTAATATCTTCAACAGGCTTCTGACTCATTGCATATGTTATATGAATTTGGAAAGCCTCACAAAACTCCTGGGTAAGGCATACCCCAAGTTTGGTACTAATCCATGACCTGGAACAAGAGATATAGTACAGACAAAATAATTAACATAGATGGACAGACAGACAGAAATCATAATTGCATTATTTGACCTTGTATATTGATAGGCATATAAAAACACTCAGAAATAATCTTGTGCCTTTCGTGTCACGTCTAGTTCGGACTCGTACATGCCGCTAGTGCTTACTGCTATATGCAACTAATATATTTTATTCCTAAATAATTATTATTCCTACTTAGAATTCAGAAGAGTAAATACTTCACATAACTGTATTTCATCATGTGATAAATCAGGAAATTATTGAAATCAGTAAACTATTTTAAACCAGGGAAATAGTGTAAACCAGATCTAAATGTTTACTTGTAGGCCCTACATGTCAGTAATTCACACTTCACATCTGTCCATCATATTTGAGACGTACGATTGCGTGCCTCAGCACACGTAATAAAGTGATCGTAAACCCTAAAGTAAAGTTCCCATCAAATGAAAGAACATTGCAAACAGTGTGGGAAAATATTTATTTTAATTTTTTATGATTTTATTACAAAGAGTAAACTGCAATTAAAGCATGGTATTCTATGGTGGTCTGTTGCAATCATATTTAGGTCCAGTGACGTCATACTGCCTTAGGGCTGTTCCAGAAAAAAAATACATGGGGGGACAGAAGGCACTTTATATATTGGCGTATGGGTCGTGGGGTAAAAGAGTTATATAATTACATGGGTGGTTGCCTGATGGATAAACATAATGGCATTTATGTGGGTTACTTATTATATTCAATAATATGGGTGATGGGGGTAAAATTATATTTCATTACATGGGTGGTGGGGGCAAAAATAAAGTGCCTTCTGTCCCCCCAGTGTACTTTTTTCTGGAACAGCCCTTAATACATACATTTCAAACTTTGTATGCACTTTTCACTGCTTGATTCAAGCTTAAGGTGTGTATACTTTGAGTTTCAACACAGACTCACTGTTCCAATGTGCATGTTTCACCAAATTCTGGGAGATGGTGACTCATGAGTGTCAAGTCAATTTGAATCTTGCATTTAATTTTCCAGATTTTGGAACATGCACATTGAAACAGGGAGTCTGTGTTGAAACTCAAAATATACACACCTTAAGCTTGAATCAAGCATTGGATGTGCATACAAAGTTTGAAGTATATGTATTAAGGCAGTATGACGTCACTGGACCTGAATATGATTGCAACAGACCACCATAGAATACCATACTTTAATTGCAGTTTACTCTGTGTAATAAAATCGTAAAAAATTACAATAAATATGTTCCGACACTGTTTGCAATGGTCTTTCATTTGATGGAAACTTTACTTGAGGGTTTACGATCACTTTAAGCTCATCAAGAAGTGCAAAAAACTGCACCTCTTGACTTTCAGAAATAATCAGTAACTGTCAATCAGAAAACCGTCCTCTCGTCATATTCTGTCTTGTCCGTGGCGCTATTCACAACTTCTGGTGACAAATTTTGCAAAGCAAGCATGCTCAATCAGGTTTGTTATATTATCAATTTTTGGCACATCTGAAATAAATGCAAAACTCATTCTCCTCTTGAATACTGACATGTACTTCGCTCTTAAATAGTCCAACAGTGTATAGAACTTCTAGAGCACCATATGAGAGCCTGCTGTGCCTTTTTCTAAAACCACATGTTCAATTTGGTGTGAGTACATGATTTTCGGACAAATCTTATGACAATTTTGGACAATTCAACGGAGAATCGTGGCAGGCATGAGTATGCAGTTGGCCACTTGGAGATATCTTGGAGATAATATTGGTCCGAGAAGAACAGATCAGGACAATTTTGACTGGAAAATTGTTGTACAAATACACTGCAAATTTTGCTCCAAATTTGTCTCTAGCATTATATGAGGGGTGCAATTTATCGCAACCCTTCAAATTTTAACAATGATGAACTGCCACATATTCTGTCCATTCATTGCTCATGTTGCTAGGACACTTCACTGCTACTGAGGACACAAAATGCGACAATGTCAGTGTTCTTGTTCATAATTACTTCATATCGGGCCTGTTATACAGTACAAGGGCTGAGAGTTGGGAAAATATACAAACCCCCTGAGACTGCGGTCCTTACAGACTGGCAGACGGATATGCCTGGCCCTTGTGTAGATTGTCTCTAACATCCTCAGACTGGCTGTTCTAGGCACATTCCTAACCATCACCACCTGTTTCTCATCTGGAACAGTAAGAAACAAGAGTTTTATGGTAATCCCCCTAATGATTCGACCACCGGAAGTGCAGCAAGAATGGCTTATATCTGGCAATATTCTTCATTGCACCTGCTACATAGTCTCGTATTTTGTCATTATATGACTTTTCTTCAATTTGAATGAAGAATGGAAATGTTATTTTTTCTCTGTGTTTCAATAACAGAGTTGAAAATTGAACTCCCTGTGATTGAATTATTGGGGGAATTACCGTTTGTGAACATCTTAACATCCAATTTTGTCAAGATATCATTTCAATTCCAATGTCATAATTTGTATTGCTTTAGACAACCCACTATATTAACCGTCTATGTACCATACTGATGGGTATTAAATCTCAACGATTGATTGGTTTTCAGTCACATAGGAACATGGAGAAATTCTAGAAAGATATTTGCATCATATTACACCTTGTTGGAAAGCTCAGAGTATCGTCTTGAAACTACACCGATGATGATACATATATCTTCATTTCATTCAAGCTCATGACAGTGTTGGCAACAGTTTGGAACTGTCGAAGCTGGAGTTAAATATGAAAAGAAAGTATGTCGAATCACTTGGTTTTTCCGATATACCATCTCTTGTTGCCACTAATATACATTTGTTGGAGAATACATATAGGTGAGGATGTAGCCCCGGATTTTTGTGTACCATAAGTCAACTTACCTACTAAAAGTGGGCCAAATGTTCGAAAACTGCCTTTTTCTACACGGACTTCTCTCCCATTCATCTGCTTTCCAGTCAATGCCAAAGCTTTCTCAATATCATCTACTTTATTCAGTTCAACTTGGGCAATCCTGTGAGAAGAGTGAAAATATGGTACATTTGAATTACCGTAAAGTTTGAAAAGTTGGAGAAGTCATGTTACACATAAGAGTCCATATAAACCATGGGAGTCGTCTGGATGTTTAGAAAGGGGGTCGTTTTCTACTTACTTATTAGACAGCCTTGTATTGGTGGCCCTTTGAATGTACAACAAAAACAAAAAATGTCCCAATTTTGACCAGAATCGTGATAGTGAGAAAAGAATATATCTGGTGATCCCACATCATCACTATTTTTAATTTAACCATAATTCTTCACACAGAAAGTCGTGATAAAATGACATGAGATTGATCTAATCAAAACCCCTCGGCTTTCCCCAAGTGATTGAGACTTATGTGTAGTGTGAATTGGGGAAGAGATAGTTCTATGTGGGATGATCAAGATATACCGGTAGTTGGCTACATTCAGGCATATAGGACAGAAACAGAAAAATTATATATCTGTAAAGGGGCATAACTCTGTAAAATATGGGTCGAGGGGAGCCACTTTCGATAGGCGTCTGACTTAGCACTCTGTAAAATAAGAACGGAGAGGAATAAGCTGTACCGAACACGGATCTGCAGCTATAACTTGTACTTTCAGAGCTCTACATATAACAAAATCGGAGATTATTATATCCAAAAGGGGCATAACTCCATAAGCCGAGGCGAGTAATCCTTTGTTGACTTGTAGACTACAACAATATAAATAAGTTTCCAAAATATAGTAGATATACTGAACACAATTCTGCAGATATAGTTGGTTACATTCAGGCACATAGAACAGAAATATAAATTAATATATCAGTAAAGGGGCATAACTCTATAAAGTATGGGCTGAGTGGATCCACTTTCGATAGGTGTCTGACTTAGCACTACTGTAAAATAAGAACCGAGACGAATAAGCTGTACCAAATATGGATCTGCAGATATAACTTGTACATTCAACTACAGATAACAAAATCGGAGATTATTACATTCAAAAGGGGCATAACTCCATAAGCCGAGGCAAGTAATCCTTTGTTGGCTTGTAGAATACAAGAATATAAATAAGTTTCCAAAATATAGTAGCTATACCAAACACAGTTCTGCAGATATAGCTGGTTACATTCAGGCATATAGGACAGAAACAGAAATTCATATATCTGTAAATGGGCAGAACTCTGTAAAATATGGGCCGAGGGGGGCCACTTTCGATAGGCGTCTGACTTAGCACTAGATAAATAAGTGTTGAAAATTTCATGGTTGTGTCGCAGGCGGTTTTGCCTAAAATGCGGTAACGGACGGACGTACGGACGTACATGGCAACGACAATACCCCGAGACCAAAATGGCCGAGGGGTAAAAACTGACAATTTACTCTCTAAGCGAGATTTTAGTAAATAGCGTATATTATTTTCCAGTTGACATTTGTATACGGCCCCCAAGTGACTTGATACATTTGAGATACAAAGCAAACATACGCAATAAATAACAGATCGGTATTGCTGAGCAAGATATATTAACAATATTTAGATAGATTGGGCCATTCATAATCAAGCTATGACTCTTCCATTTACACAAATCACCTTTTTTTAAGGAATATTTGTATTCATTTGTCTTTTGGATATGGTCCCCAAGTGATATCATACATTAGGAATACCAAGTCATTCTTTAGCAATTCATGGAAGAGTTATTAATGCAAGATAAATTTGAGAGATTAGATCAGAAAACTAGAGCCTTAGGCACTGAAACGGGGCTATTTAAATGTAAAATAGGCTGTTGGAATAATTCCACTAATTCTTTGATGTTCCATCTCATGGCGAAGAGCCATACTTGTAGTCTCACACATTCCTCTCAACAAGGATCTCTAATGCATTAGTGTAATTGTACACATATATATTAAACGAGAGATCCTGAAGGATCTTGGCGCCCACCATTGTCCAATAATTGTAAGCTAATGACAAGAGGATCTTTTTGTCCATTGTTACTGAGACGATTGAGTTGTAATTTTGTTTACAGAATTTCGAATCTGAGCGAAAATGATCGAAAAAGCGACACTGCATGGAAAACACCAAGATATAATCTTTCTATGTTTCGGGAGTTTCAAGATTTCTAGAAACTGAACTTATGTCAGTTGTTATAGTACAAGAGAAATGAGCAAAGTTAGTCTGAAAGTGAATGTACATGTATGGAGGATCCTTCGTCTTCGTTTTGTAGTATTTTTATTTTATTTATTTTTTTGCACGTGTCATCATTGGGTACTGGAAGCGAAGAAAAATCTCTTTGACACTTTGGCATACTTAAGATTTTATAATTTGGAATGAATGCTAATTCTGTTCTGTTTACTGGACTAGTTTGAGATATCTCTTTTAAGATACCATGCTCGAAAATAGTAAGATGGTACAATACTTAATACTGAAGGGATCCTGTCCGCGCAGTAATGTTGAAACTTCGAATTTGAAAGTGTCTGAATCTTGATTATTTCCCTTGGATCGAAACATGCAGTAGTTTACAGTTGTCGAGTTGTGACATTGTGTCACAAGAGTGACGTCCCTGCATGTAGCTGACCTGCCGGCAGACGAAAGGGTGAGGCAGTTCACTTGCAACTGCATGGACTAAAGAAAACAGATTTAAAATTTGACGAAATACATTTTAATTCCGAATTATTTTAACTCCTTGATATGGAAGGTGAAGATATGGATATTCTCTATAGTCAATATATAGAATATGCCCGACCCTTTAATCCATCGACTCTTGTGATGCAACGTCACAACTCGGGAACACCGTATTAATTGGATTTTCGAATCGGACTGGAAAAGGTATCTTGCACAACTAGGCCCCATGTGGGACCTGTGTACCAAATTTCAGAACGATCCATGAAATGTTTCCTGAGAATTCAAGATAACAGTTTTTCAAGGGGAAATTCAAGATGGGCGCCTGGTGGCCATATTGGATTTTCGAAACGGACCAGAAAAGGTATCTTGCACAACTAGGTGACATGGGTAACTTGTGTACCAAATTTGATAAAGATCCATGCGGTAGTTCCTCAGAAATCGCAATAACAAACTTTCATGGGGAAATCCAAGATGGCCGCCTGATGGACATATTGGATTTAGGAATCGGACCAGAAAGGTATGTTGCACAACTGGACCACAAGGGCAACCTGTCTACCACATTTGAGAAAGATCCAGGCCGTACTTCCTGAGAAATCACGATAACAAATTTTCATGAGGAAATCTAAGATGGCCGCCTGGTGGCCATATTGGATTTCCAATTTGAACCGAAAAGGTATCTTGCACAACTAGACCCCAAGGGGAACCTGTGTACCAAATTTGATAAAGATCCATGC
>JAVTVY010011105.1:0-52873 GCA_036873755.1 Hanleya hanleyi | reverse complement strand
TTGTTCTTGTTATTGTGATTTCTCAGGAACTACTGCGTGGATCTTCATTAAATTTGGTACACAGGTTTCCCTTGCGGCCTAGTTGTGCAAGATAACTTTTCTGGTCCGATTCGAAAATCCATTTGTCATGAACTACTGCATGGTTCTTTTTCAAATTTGGTACACAGTTTCCCCTTGGGGTCTAGTTGTTCGAGATACCTTTCCTGGTCCGATTCGAAAAACCAGTATGGCCACTAGACGGCCATCTTGGGTTTCATCATGAAATATTGTTATCGCGATTTCTCAGGAACTGTAGCATGTATCTTTCTCGGAATTGGTACACAGGTTTCCCTTGGGGTCTAGTTGTGCAAGATACCTATTCTGGTCCGATATGAAAATCCAATATGGCCACCAGACGGCCATGTTGGATTTCCCCATGAAAATTTGTCATCGCGATTTCTCAGTAACTTCTGCATGGATCTTTCTCAAATTTAGTACAGAGGTCCCCCTTGGGGTCTAGTTGTGCACCACACCGCAGAAGCCGCACGGGTTCGAGCTCAGTTGGTCCATGTGTGAAAGTTTGCCAATTACTTGCCGAAGGGCGGTGGTTCTCTCCGGGTACTCCGGCTTCCTCCACCAACCAAACTGACTGTCACCATATGAGTGAAACAAACTTGAGTGTGACATTAAGCCAAATTCCCTCCCTCCCTCTAGTTGTGCAATATACCTTTTCTGGTCCGGTTCGAAAATCCAATATGGTCATCAGGCGACCATCTTGGATTTCCCCAGGACACTTTGTTATCGCAATTTCTCAGGAACTACCGCATGGATCTTTCTCAAAATTGGTACATAGGTTCCCCTTGGGATACAGTTGTGCAAGATACCTATTCCTGGTTCGATTCGAGAATCCAATATGGCCACCAGGCGACCATCTTGGCTTTCCTCATGTTACTTTGTTATCTCGATTTCTCAGGAAGTACTGCATGGATCTTTCTAAAATTGGTATACAGGTTTCCATTGGGGTCTAGTTGTGCAAGATACCTTTTCTGGTCCGATTCGAAAATGCGATATGGCCACCAGGCGGCCATCTTGGATTTCCCCATGAAACTTTGTCATCTCGATTTCTCAGGAAGTACTGCACGGATCTTTCTCAAATTTGGTACACAGGTTCCCCTTTGGGTCTAGTTGTGCAAGATACCTTTTTTGGTCAGATTCGAAAATTCAGTATGACTGCCAGCCGGCCATCTGAATTTTCCCTTCAAACATTATCGTGAACTCTCAGGAACTAATTCATGGATCTTTTGTGAAATTCTGTACACAGGTCCCACATGGGGCCTAGTTGTGCAAGATACCTTTTTGGATCCGATTCAAAAATCCAAGTTACGCTTCAAATTAATAAGGTATTCCCGAGTTGTGACGTTGCATCACAAGAGTCGGCGGATCGAACGGTGGGGCATATTCTATATAAATAAACAAATTGCTTATGGATAACAACTTCTAGTTTATTCAGGACCAGTTTTATTCTAGTTTATTTTGTCCTGAATAAACTAGAAGTTGTTATCCATGAGCAATTTGTTTATTTATCTACTTCCCAACTTCTAAATGCCACTCAAAGAAACCATATTCTATATATTGAGTATAGAGAATATCCATGCTTTCACCTCGTATATCAAGGAGTTCAGATGATACCGAATTAAAAGGTATTTCTTCAAATTTTAAATCAGTTTACTTTAGTCCATGCCGTTGCAAGTCAACTGCCCCAGCGTTTCGTCTGCCGACGGGTCGGCTACACGAAGGGATGTCACTATTTTGACGCAACGTCACAACTCGACAACTGTAGATTACCGGTAGTGCGTGTTTCGATACAACGGAGATAATCAGGATTCAGACACTATCAAATTTTCAACATTACTGCAGGCACCGGATCCCTTCAGTATTAAGTTGTGTACCGGTACCATCTTACTATTTTAGAGCGTGACGTATCTCAAACTAGCCCAGTAAGCAGAACAGAATTAGCATTCATTCCTAATTATAACATCTTAGGTACGTATGTTTCATAGGTCATGCCAAATTGTCAAAGAGTGGACGGCTATATATTTCCCCTACCTGGTAAATGCAGCGGTTTTAACTTTCGAGACTTTCTGAAGAAAATGGAACTTTAACTTCTGGTGAATCATAAATCACACACACACTCGTAATAGCATACAATAATGCCTTTTTCTATTACTCCTCGACTGTGCATATCACCGTTCAACGTGGACAGCAACCCCGTCTTATTCTACTTCACGGGAGCTTCAGTACGACATCATACAGACCATATATGGACACTTCACAACCAGAAAAATGGTTATAACTATCACCCCGAAAAGGTGATTAGTTACAGCCATCACCCTTTTTTATGATCACCTTCAAAAATGATTGGCAATCACCTCTGAAGAGGGATGAGCAATGATTGTAAATTTGGGTCAGTCATCACCCTTAAACTGTGATGGCCGTCAACATTTAATCAACTCTTTTCTAGTTGTGTTGGCTGTTCATATATTGAACAAGCATTCTCATGCGCATCCGAAAATACCCTTTTGCCGCCACTCCTTCAAGCGCATAAGCACAACGTCATCACCTCTCAACGTGAAATGTCTCATAGTCTTATTTTACACAATGGCGGTTTCAGTACGACACTGTGCACGCCACATTTGACCTATGGTAACCCATAAATCGCCACTCACAAGCTCACCCGGAAATGCCTTCTCATTACCACTCATCGACTGTGGGTGCACACCATGACTTCACCGCTGCACGAGGACAGTACCCTCGTCTCATTCTACACACAAAAAACTTCAATACGACACCATGCGCGCGACATTTGGATCCATGGGTATCCAAGAAAGGGTATCCAAGAAATGCCTTTTCTCTACTATTCCTATATAATACAGTGTAAAATTCAAACGGTAAAAGCGACTGGGATACGTAATCCCACATACGTATATGGGATTGAGCGCGTGCGACGCAGACTGAACAACCACGACGGTAGAAGCTGTGCTACAACAACCTTTCTCTCGGAGTGGCGTTGATATTTCTGCTAAAATATTGATTAAAGTAGTGATTTAAATTATATGGGGAAAAGACTCCCACGTTAACTTTACCAAGGGATGAAAATCCCACTCTCGAGAAGAAAAATACATTCTAACCTCTCTTGGCCTCTCTCTCTTAATTCTCGACTCCTTATGCACACCATGACATCACCACAAGTGCCGAATAGCACCCCAGTCTTTTTATACTACACGATAGCTTCGATACGACATGCCCATCATGGCCATCCGAGAATACCGTTTCTCTATTACTCTTCAACTGCGCAGGAGCACCTCGACGTCACCACTCAACGTGGACAGCACAGCAGTCTTATTGCATATACCACGCGAGGTTCAATACGAACCGCGCCTCTTCAAATGCTAGATTTCCACTGACGAATAGGAATATGCATACGAGAGAATAACCTAGGAATTGTTTGAAGACCCCGAATCATCGTACGCAGAGGTGGAAGCTCCTTGAGAATTGGGGCGTGTGTGGGGTGGGTGGGGGTGTCTCCGCTATCTCAACACTTCAGGCGACGGTTCGCACACTTTTATCCAGGGGTATTTCATCGAAATTATATGACGTGAATTAAGATTAAAAACGAGTTAATATTGAGGACATAAAACTGCGTGAATTTGCTTCTCAAAAACAGATTGCATTAACGCTGCCATTTGTCGGTACGGTAATTGGAAGAAAGAACCTCTTGATTGACAGTCATCAACTTGACTTGTCACCTCATGCTTTTTCCAAAAATGGCGATATTAAAAATGGGAGGCCCCACCTGATTAAATGTGGATGTGGGAGCCAACCGCACCGCTTTGGCCGCCCATGATATGAGATAACAGCTTTGAAGCTTGTTTAATTGGAGCGCCTTGGTCATCGAAATATATGTTCGATAATCTTGCAAAGGTAGGATCACCTCGAAAGGGTTTCAAACACCTTAGTCATCTGCGGCTAATCTTGGTATTATGGCCGATATTTGGAGGTTTTAATTCCATTATGGTCCTAAAGCCGTATATTCTGGTCCCCAAATCCTCATTCTGATCCCCAGAGCCTCGTTCTGATTCCCAGAGCCTCATTCTGGTTCCCAGAGCCTCATTCTGGTCCCAGAGTCTCGTTCTGATCCCCATAGCCTCGTTTTGATTCCCAGAGCCTCATTCTGATCCTCAGAGCCTCATTCTGGTCCCCAGAGACTCACTTTGGTTCCACGAGCCTCATTCCAGACCACAGAGCCTCAGTTTGGTTCCTTGAGCCTCATTCTGATCCCCAGAGCCTCATTCTGGCCCCCATAGCCTTGTTCTTGTTATTGTGATTTCTCAGGAACTGCTGCGTGGATCTTCATTAAATTTGGTACACAGGTTTCCCTTGCGGCCTAGTTGTGCAAGATAACTTTTCTGGTCCGATTCGAAAATCCATTTGTCATGAACTACTTCATGGATCTTTTTCAAATTTGGTACACAGTTTCCCCTTGGGGTCTAGTTGTTCGAGATACCTTTCCTGGCCCGATTCGAAAAACCAGTATGGCCACTAGACGGCCATCTTGGATTTCTTCATGAAATATTGTTATCGCAATTTCTCAGGAACTGCAGCATGTATCTTTCTCGGAATTGGTACACAGGTTTCCCTTGGGGTCTAGTTGTGCAAGATACCTATTCTGGTCCGATATGAAAATCCAATATGGCCACCAGGCGGCCAAGTTGGATTTCCCCATGAAAATTTGTCATCGCGATTTCTCAGTAACTTCTGCATGGATCTTTCTCAAATTTAGTACAGAGGTCCCCCTTGGGGTCTAGTTGTGCATCACACCGCTGAAGCGGCACGGGTTCGAGCCCAGTTGGTCCATGTGTGAAAGTTTGCCAGTTACTTGCCGAAGGCGGTGGTTCTCTCCGCGTACTCCGGCTTCCTCCACCAACCAAACTGACTGTCACCATATGAGTGAAACAAACTTGAGTGTGACATTAAGCCAAATTCCCTCCCTCCCTCTAGTTGTGCAAGATACCTTTTCTGGTCCGATTCGAAAATCCAATATGGTCATCAGGCAACCATCTTGGATTTCCCCATGACACTTTGTTATCGCAATTTCTCAGGAACTACCGCATGGATCTTTCTCAAAATTGGTACATAGGTTCCCCTTGGGATATAGTTGTGCAAGATACCTTTTCCTGGTTCGATTCGCGAATCCAATATGGCCACCAGGCGATCATCTTGGCTTTCCTTATGTGACTTTGTTATCTCGATTTCTCAGGAAGTACTGCATGGATCTTTCTCAAATTGGTATACAGGTTTCCATTGGGGTCTAGTTGTGCAAGATACCTTTTCTGGTCCGATTCGAAATGCGATATGGCCACCAGGCGGCCATCTTGGATTTCCACATGAAACTTTGTTATCGTGATTTCTCAGGAAGTACTGCATGGATCTTTCTCAAATTTGGTACACAGGTTCCCCTTTGGGTCTAGTTGTGCAAGATACCTTTTTTGGTCAGATTCGAAAATTCAATATGACCGCCAGCCGGTCATCTGAATTTTTCCTTCAAACATTATCGTGAGCTCTCAGGAACTAATTCATGGATCTTTCTGAAATTCTGTACACAGGTCCCACATGGGGCCTAGTTGTGCAAGATACCTTTTTGGATCCGATTCAAAAATCCAAGTTACGCTTCAAATTAATAAGGTATTCCCGAGTTGTGACGTTGCATCACAAGAGTCGGCGGATCGAACGGTGGGGCATATTCTATATATTGAGTATAGGGAATATCCATGCTTTCACCTCCTATATCAAAGAGTTCAGATGATACCGAATCAAAAGGTATTTCTTCAAATTTTAAATCAGTTTACTTTAGTCCATGCCGTTGCAAGTCAACTGATACAACTGATACAACGGAGATAATCAGGATTCAGACACTATCAAATTTTCAACATTACTGCAGGCACCGGATCCCTTCAGTATTAAGTTGTGTACCGGTACCATCTTACTATTTTAGAGCGTGACGTATCTCAAACTAGCCCAGTAAGCAGAACAGAATTAGCATTCATTCCTAATTATAACATCTTAGGGACGTATGTTTCATAGGTCATGCCAAATTGTCAAAGAGTGGACGGCTATATATTTTCCCTACCTGGTAAATGCACCGGTTTTAACTTTCGAGACTTTCTGAAGAAAATGAAACTTTAACTTCTGGTGAACCATAAATCACACAAACACTCGTAATAGCATACAATAATGCCTTTTTCTATTACTCCTCGACTGTGCATATCACCGTTCAACGTGGACAGCAACCACGTCTTATTCTACTTCACGGGAGCTTCAATACGACATCATACAGACCATATATGAACACTTCACAGCCAGAAAAATGGTTATAACTATCACCCCGAAAAGGTGATTAGTTACAGCCATCACCCTTTTTTATGATCACCTTCAAAAATGATTGGCAATCACCTCTGAAGAGTGATGAGCAATGATTGTAAATTTGGGTCAGTCATCACCCTTAAACTGTGATGGCCGTCAACATTTGATCAACTCTTTTCTAGTTGTGTTGGCTGTTCATATATTGAACAAGCATTCCCATGCGCATCCGAAAATACCCTTTTGCCGCCACTCCTTCAAGCGCATAAGCACAACGTCATCACCTCTCAACGTGAACTGTCCCATAGTCTTATTTTACACAATGGCGGTTTCAGTACGACACTGTGCACGCCACATTTGACCTATGGTAACCCATAAGTCGCCAAGACACTCCCAAGCGCACCCGGAAATGCCTTCTCATTACCACTCATCGACTGTGGGTGCACACCATGACTTCGCCGCTGAACGAGGACAGTACCCTCGTCTCATTCTACACACAAAAAACTTCAATACGACACCATGCACGCGACATTTGGATCCATGGGTATCCAAGAAAGGGTATCCAAGAAATGCCTTTTCTCTACTATTTCTATATAATACAGTGTAAAATTCAAACGGTAAAAGCGACTGGGATACGTAATCCCACATACGTATATGGGATTGAGCGCGTGCGACGCAGACTGAACAACCACGACGGTAAAAGCAAGCTGCGGGCGTTTTGTGCTACAACAGCCTTTCTCTCGGAGTGTCGTTGATATTTCTGCTAAAATATTGATTAAAGTAGTGATTTAAATTATATGGGGAAAAGACTCCCACGTTAACTTTACCAAGGGATGAAAATCCCACTCTCGAGAAGAAAAATACATCCTAACCTCTCTTGACCTCTCTCTCTTAATTCTCGACTCCTCATGCACACCATGACATCACCACAAGTGCTGAATAGCACCCCAGTCTTATTATACTACACGATAGCTTCGATACGACATGCCCATCATGCCCATCCGAAAATACCATTTCTCTATTACTCTTCAACTGCGCAGGAGCACCTCGACGTCACCACTCAACGTGGACAGCACAACAGTCTTATTGCATATACCACGAGAGGTTCAATACGAACCGCGCCTCTTCAAATGCTAGATTTCCACTGACGAATAGGAATATGCATACGAGAGAATAACCTAGGAATTGTTTGAAGACCCCGAGTCATCGTACGCAGAGGTGGAAGCTCCTTGAGAATTGGGGCGTGTGTGGGGTGGGTGGGGGTGTCTCAGCTGTCTCAACACTTCAGGCGACGGTTCGCACACTTTTACCCAGAGGTATTTCATCGAAATTATATGACGTGAATTAAGATTAAAAACGAGTTAATATTGAGGACATAAAACTGCGTGAATTTGCTCCTCAAAAACAGATTGCAGTAACGCTGCCATTTGTCGGTACGGTAATTGGAAGAAAGAACCTCTTGATTGACAGTCATCAACTTGACTTGTCACCTCATGCTTTTTCAAAAAATGGCGATATTAAAAATGGGAGGCCCCACCTTCTTAAATGTGGATGTGGGAGCCAACCGCACCGCTTTGGCCGCCCATGATATGAGATAACAGCTTTGAAGCTTGTTTAATTGGAGCGCCTTGGTCATTGAAATATATGTTCGATAATCTTGTAAAGGTAGGATCACCTCGAAAGGGTTTCAAACACCTTAGTCATCTGCGGCTAATCTTGGTATTATGGCAGATATTTGGAGGTTTTAATTCCATTATGGTCGCAAAGCCGTATATTCTGGTCCCCAAAGCCTCATTCTGATCCCCAGAGCCTCATTCTGGTTCCCAGAGCCTCATTCTGGTCCCAGAGTGTCGTTCTGATCCCCAGAGCCTCGTTTTGATTCCCAGAGCCTCATTCTGATCCTCAGAGCCTCATTTTGGTCCCCAGAGACTCACTTTGGTTCCCCGAGCCTCATTCTAGACCCCAGAGCCTCAGTTTGGTTCCTTGAGCCTCATTCTGATCCCCAGAGCCTCATTCTGGCCCCCATAGCCTTGTTCTTGTTATTGTGATTTCTCAGGAACTACTGCGTGGATCTTCATTAAATTTGGTACACAGGTTTCCTTTGCGGCCTAGTTGTGCAAGATAACTTTTCTGGTCCGATTCTAAAATCCATTTGTCATGAACTACTGCATGGATCTTTTTCAAATTTGGTACACGTTTTCTCCTTGGGGTCTAGTTGTTCGAGATACCTTTCCTGGTCCGATTCGAAAAACCAGTATGGCTACTAGACGGCCATCTTGGATTTCATCATGAAATATTGTTATCGCGATTTCTCAGGAACTGCAGCATGTATCTTTCTCGGAATTGGTACACAGGTTTCCCTTGGGGTCTAGTTGTGCAAGATACCTATTCTGGTCCGATTTAAAAATCCAATATGGCCACCAGGCGGCCATGTTGGATTTCCCCATGAAAATTTGTCATCGCGATTTCTCAGTAACTACTGCATGGATCTTTCTCAAATTTAGTACAGAAGTCCCCCTTGGGGTCTAGTTGTGCATCACACCGCTGAAGCGGCACGGGTTCGAGCCCAGTTGGTCCATGTGTGAAAGTTTGCCAGTTACTTGCCGAAGGGCGGTGGTTCTCTCCGGGTACTCCGGCTTCCTCCACCAGCCAAACTGACTGTCACCATATGAGTGAAACAAGCTTGAGTGTGACATTAAGCCAAATTCCCTCCCTCCCTCTAGTTGTGCAAGATACCTTTTCTGGTCCGATTCGAAAATCCAATATGGTCATCAGGCGACCATCTTGGATTTTCCCATGACACTTTGTTATCGCAATTTCTCAGGAACTACCGCATGGATCTTTCTCAAAATTGGTACATAGGTTCCCCTTGGGATATAGTTGTGCAAGATACCTTTTCCTGGTTCGATTCGAGAATCCAATATGGCCACCAGGCGACCATCTTGGCTTTCCTCATGTTACTTTGTTATCTCGGTTTCTCAGGAAGTACTGCATGGATCTTTCTCAAATTGGTATACAGGTTTCCATTGGGGTCTAGTTGTGCAAGATACCTTTTCTGGTCCGATTCGAAAATGCGATATGGCCACCAGGCGGCCATCTTTGATTTCCCCATGAAACTTTGTTATCGCGATTTCTCAGGAAGTACTGCATGGATCTTTCTCAAATTTGGTACACAGGTTCCCCTTTGGGTCTAGTTGTGCAAGATACCTTTTTTGGTCAGATTCGAAAATTCAATATGACCGCCAGCCGGCCATCTGAATTTTCCCTTCAAACATTATCGTGAAATCTCAGGAACTAATTCATGGTTCTTTCTGAAATTCTGTACACAGGTCCCACATGGGGCCTAGTTGTGCAAGATACCTTTTTGGATCCGATTCAAAAATCCAAGGTACGCTTCAAATTAATAAGGTATTCCCGAGTTGTAACGTTGCATCACAAGAGTCGGCGGATCGAACGATGGGGCATATTCTATATATTGAGTATAGAGAATATCCATGCTTTCACCTCCTATATCAAGGAGTTTAGATGATACCGAATTAAAAGGTATTTCTTCAAATTTTAAATCAGTTTACTTTAGTCCATGCCGTTGCAAGTCAACTGCCCCAGCGTTTCGTCTGCCGACGGGGCGGCTACACGAAGGGATGTCACTATTTTGACGCAACGTCACAACTCGACAACTGTAGACTACCGGTACTGCGTGTTTCGATACAACGGAGATAATCAGGATTCAGACAGTATCAAATTTTCAACATTACTGCAGGCACCGGATCCCTTCAGTATTAAGTTGTGTACCGGTACCACCTTACTGTTTTAGAGCGTGACGTATCTCAAACTAGCCCAGTAAGCAGAACAGAATTAGCATTTATTCCTAATTATAACATCTTAGGTACGTATGTTTCATAGGTCATGCCAAATTGTCAAAGAGTGGACGGCTATATATTTCCCCTACCTGGTAAATGCACCGGTTTTAACTTTCGAGACTTTCTGAAGAAAATGAAACTTTAACTCCTGGTGAACCATAAATCACACAAACACTCGTAATAGCATACAATAATGCCTTTTTCTATTACTCCTCGACTGTGCATATCACCGTTCAACGTGGACAGCAACCCCGTCTTATTCTACTTCACGGGAGCTTCAATACGACATCATACAGACCATATATGGACACTTCACAGCCAGAAAAATGGTTATAACTATCACCCCGAAAAGATGATTAGTTACAGCCATCACCCTTTTTTATGATCACCTTCAAAAATGATTGGCAATCACCTCTGAAGAGTGATGAGCAATGATTGTAAATTTGGGTCAGTCATCACCCTTAAGCTGTGATGGCCGTCAACATTTAATCAACTCTTTTCTAGTTGTGTTGGCTGTTCATATATTGAACAAGCATTCTCATGCGCATCCGAAAATACCCTTTTGCCGCCACTCCTTCAAGCGCATAAGCACAACGTCATCACCTCTCAACGTAAACTGTCCCATAGTCTTATTTTTCACAATGGCGGTTTCAGTACGACACTGTGCACGCCACATTTGACCTATGGTAACCCATTAATCGCCAAAACACTCCCAAGCGCACCCGGAAATGCCTTCTCATTACCACTCATCGACTGTGGGTGCACACCATGACTTCACCGCTGAACGAGGACAGTACCCTCGTCTCATTCTACACACAAAAAACTTCATTACGACACCATGCACGCGACATTTGGATTCATCGGTATCCAAGAAAGGGTATCCAAGAAATGCCTTTTCTCTACTATTCCTATATAATACAGTGTAAAATTCAAACGGTAAAAGCGACTGGGATACGTAATCCCACATACCTATATGGGATTGAGCGCGTGCGACACAGACTGAACAACCACGACGGTAGAAGCAAGCTGCGGGCTTTTTGTGCTACAACAACCTTTCTCTCGGAGTGTCGTTGATATTTCTGCTAAAATATTGATTAAAGTAGTGATTTAAATTATATGGGGAAAAGACTACCACGTTAACTTTACCAAGGGATGAAAATCCCACTCTCGAGAAGAAAAATACATCCTAACCTCTCTTGGCCTCTCTCTCTTAATTCTCGACTCCTCATGCACACCATGACATCACCACAAGTGCTGAATAGCACCCCAGTCTTATTATACTACGCGATAGCTTCGATACGACATGCCCATCCGAAATGCCCATACTCTTCAACTGCGCAGGAGCACCTCGACGTCACCACTCAACGTGGACAGCACAGCAGTCTTATTGCATATACCACGAGAGGTTCAATACGAACCGCGCCTCTTCAAATGCTAGATTTCCACTGACGAATAGGAATATGCATACGAGAAAATAACCTAGGAATTGTTTGAAGACCCCGAATCATCGTACGCAGAGGTGGAAGCTCCTTGAGAATTGGGGCGTGTGTGGGGTGGGTGGGGGTGTCTCAGCTATCTCAACACTTCAGTCGACGGTTCGCACACTTTTACCCAGGGGTATTTCATCGAAATTATATGACGTGAATTAAGATTAAAAACGAGTTAATTTTGAGGACATAAAACTGCGTGAATTTGCTCCTCAAAAACAGATTGCATTAACGCTGCCATTTGTCGGTACGGTAATTGGAAGAAAGAACCTCTTGATTGACAGCCATCAACTTGACTTGTCACCTCATGCTTTTTCAAAAAATGGCGATATTAAAAATGGGAGGCCCCACCTTCTTAAATGTGGATGTGGGAGCCAACCGCACCGCTTTGGCCGCCCATGATATGAGATAACAGCTTTGAAGCTTGTTTAATTGGAGCGCCTTGGTCATCGAAATATATGTTCGATAATCTTGTAAAGGTAGGATCGCCTCGAAAGGGTTTCAAACACCTTAGTCATCTGCGGCTAATCTTGGTATTATGGCCGATATTTGGAGGTTTTAATTCCATTATGGTCCCAAAGCCGTATATTCTGGTCCCCAAAGCCTCATTCTGATCCCCAGAGCCTCGTTCTGATTCCCAGAGCCTCATTCTGGTTCCCAGAGCCTCATTCTGGTCCCAGAGTGTCGCTCTGATCCCCAGAGCTTCGTTTTGATTCCCAGAGCGTCATTCTGATCCTCAGAGCCTCGTTTTGGTCCCCAGAGACTCACTTTGGTTCCCCGAGCCTCATTCTAGATCCCAGAGCCTCAGTTTGGTTCCTTGAGCCTCATTCTGATCCTCAGAGCCTCATTCTGGCCCCCATAGCCTTGTTCTTGTTATTGTGATTTCTCAGGAACTACTGCGTGGATCTTCATTAAATTTGGTACACAGGTTTCCCTTGCGGCCTAGTTGTGCAAGATAACTTTTCTGGTCCGATTCGAAAATCCATTTGTCATGAACTACTGCATGGATCTTTTTCCAATTTGGTACACAGTTTCCCCTTGGGGTCTAGTTGTTCGAGATACCTTTCCTGGTCCGATTCGAAAAAACCAGTATGGCCACTAGACGGCCATCTTGGATTTCATCATGAAATATTGTTATCGCGATTTCTCAGGAACTGCAGCATGTATCTTTCTCAGAATTGGTACACAGGTTTCCCTTGGGGTCTAGTTGTGCAAGATACCTATTCTGGTCCGATTTGAAAATCCAATATGGCCACCAGGCGGCCTTGTTGGATTTCCCATGAATATTTGTCATCGCGATTTCTCAGTAACTACTGCATGGATCTTTCTCAAATTTAGTACAGAGGCCCCCCTTGGGGTCTAGTTGTGCATCACACCGCTGAAGCGGCACGGGTTCGTGCCCAGTTGGTCCATGTGTGAAAGTTTGCCAGTTACTTGCCGAAGGGCGGTGGTTCTCTCCGGGTACTCCGGCTTCCTCCACCAACCAAACTGACTGTCACCATATGAGTGGAACAAACTTGAGTGTGACATTAAGCCAAATTCCCTCCCTCCCTCTAGTTGTGCAAGATACCTTTTCTGGTCCGATTCGAAAATCCGATATGGTCATCAGGCGACCATCTTGGATTTCCCCATGACACTTTGTTATCGCAATTTCTCAGGAACTACCGCATGGATCTTTCTCAAAATTGGTACATAGGTTCCCCTTGGGATATAGTTGTGCAAGATACCTTTTCCTGGTTCGATTCGAGAATCCAATATGGCCACCAGACGACCATCTCGGCTTTCCTCATGTTACTTTGTTATCTCGATTTCTCAGGAAGTACTGCATGGATCTTTCTCAAATTGGTATACTAGTTTCCATTGCGGTCTAGTTGTGCAAGATACCTTTTCTGGTCCGATTCGGAAATGCGATATGGCCACCAGGCGGCCATCTTGGATTTCCCCATGAAACTTTGTTATCGTGATTTCTCAGGAAGTACTGCATGGATCTTTCTCAAATTTGGTACACAGGTTCCCCTTTGGGTCTATTTGTGCAAGATACCTTTTTTGGTCAGATTCGAAAATTCAATATGACCGCCAGCCGGCCATCTGAATTTTCCCTTCAAACATTACCGTGAACTCTCAGGAACTAATTCATGGATCTTTCTGAAATTCTGTACACAGGTCCCACATGGGGCCTAGTTGTGCAAGATACCTTTTTGGATCCGACTCAAAAATCCAAGTTACGCTTCAAATTAATAAGGTATTCCCGAGTTGTGACGTTGCATCACAAGAGTCGGCGGATCGAACGGTGGGGCATATTCTATATATTGAGTATAGAGAATATCCATGCTTTCACCTCCTATATCAAGGAGTTCAGATGATACCGAATTAAAAGGTATTTCTTCAAATTTTAAATCGGTTTACTTTAGTCCATGCCGTTGCAAGTCAGCTGCCCCAGTGTTTCGTCTGCCGACGGGTCGGCTACACGAAGGGATGTCACTATTTTGACGCAACGTCACAACTCGACAACTGTAGACTACCGGTACTGCGTGTTTCGATACAACGGAGATAATCAGGATTCAGACGCTATCAAATTTTCAACATTACTGCAGGCACCGGATCCCTTCAGTATTAAGTTGTGTACCGGTACCATCTTACTATTTTAGAGCGTGACGTATCTCAAACTAGCCCAGTAAGCAGAACAGAATTAACATTCATTCCTAATTATAACATCTTAGGTACGTATGTTTCATAGGTCATGCCAAATTGTCAAAGAGTGGACGGCTATATATTTCCCCTACCTGGTAAATGCACCGGTTTTAACTTTCGAGACTTTCTGAAGAAAATGAAACTTTAACTTCTGGTGAACCATAAATCACACAAACACTCGTAATAGCATACAATAATGCCGTTTTCTATTACTCCTCGACTGTGCATATCACCGTTCAACGTGGACAGCAACCCCGTCTTATTCTACTTCACGGGAGCTTCAATACGACACCATACAGACCATATATGGACACTTCACAGCCAGAAAAATGGCTATAACTATCACCCCGAAAAGGTGATTAGTTACAGCCATCACCCTTTCTTATGATCACCTTCAAAAATGATTGGCAATCACCTCTGAAGAGTGATGAGCAATGATTGTAAATTTGGGTCAGTCATCACCCTTAAACTGTGATGGCCGTCAACATTCAATCAACTCTTTTCTAGTTGTGTTGGCTGTTCATACATTGAACAAGCATTCTCATGCGCATCCGAAAATACCCTTTTGCCGCCACTCCTTCAAGCGCATAAGCACAACGTCATCACCTCTCAACGTGAACTGTCCCATAGTCTTATTTTACACAATGGCGGTTTCAGTACGACACTGTGCACGCCACATTTGTCCTATGGTAACCCATAAATCGCCAAAACTCTCCCAAGCGCACCCGGAAATGCCTTCTCATTACCACTCATCGATTGTGGGTGCACACCATGACTTCACCGCTGAACGAGGACAGTACCCTCGTCTCATTCTACACACAAAAAACTTCAATACGACACCATGCACGCGACATTTGGATCCATGGGTATCCAAGAAAGGGTATCCAAGAAATGCCTTTTCTCTACAATTGCTATATAATACAGTGTAAAATTCAAACGGTAAAAGCGACTGGGATATGTAATCCCACATACGTATATGGGATTGAGTGCGTGCGACGCAGACTGAACAACCACGACGGTAGAAGCAAGCTGCGGACTTTTTGTGCTACAACAACCTTTCTCTCGGAGTGTCGTTGATATTTCTGCTAAAATATTGATTAAAGTAGTGATTTAAATTATATGGGGAAAAGACTCCCACGTTAACTTTACCAAGGGATGAAAATCCCACTCTCGAGAAGAAAATACATCCTAACCTCTCTTGGCCTCTCTCTCTTAATTCTCGACTCCTCATGCACACCATGACATCACCACAAGTGCTGAATAGCACCCCAGTCTTATTATACTGCACGATAGCTTCGATACGACATGCCCATCATGCCCATCCGAAAATACCATTTCTCTATTACTTTTCAACTGCGCAGTAGCACCTCGACGTCACCACTCAACGTGGACAGCACAGCAGTCTTATTGCATATACCACGAGAGGTTCAATACGAACCGCGCCTCTTCAAATGCTAGATTTCCACTGACGAATAGGAATATGCATACGAGAGAATAACCTAGGAATTGTTTGGAGACCCCGAATCATCGTACGCAGAGGCGGAAGCTCCTTGAGAATTGGGGCGTGTGTGGGGTGGGTGGGGGTGTCTCAGCTATCTCAACACTTCAGGCGACGGTTCGCACACTTTTACCCAGGGGTATTTCATCGAAATTATATGACGTGAATTAAGATTAAAAACGAGTTAATTTTGAGGACATAAAACTGCGTGAATTTGCTCCTCAAAAACAGATTGCATTAACGCTACCATTTGTCGGTACGGTAATTGGAAGAAAGAACCTCTTGATTGACAGTCATCAACTTGACTTGTCACCTCATGCTTTTTCAAAAATTGGCGATATTAAAAATGGGAGGCCCCACCTTCTTAACCCTACCAGGCCTGGGGGCCATTATGGCCCCCCCTACCAAACTTTCTGCACTATCTCCGGAACGGCAAAACATGGAGTGCTGAAACTCCGTGACTTTATAGTTTATCTTATTGGGGTCATTTTGAGCCTATTTGCATAACCCCCTGAGCAGAGGATCATGGATAAATTCAAGATGGCGGCCACGTGGTGTACCAGAAAAGTGATGTTTTTGTCATATTTCTTAAAAATTTCTGCTTTTCCGCGATAAAAAGTGGGCAGAAACTATTTTATTTCATATCACATTAATATTTGCTAATTTGTCATACAGTTTTTCTGTAGAAATTGCAAAAATACAAAATTCGGAAAATCCGACCGAAAAATCGACCAAAAAATGCCGCTTTTGAAAATGACGTCACTGTGACGTCATCAAAGCGGCCATCTTGGATTTTTTTACATTTTCTGGTAGAGCTTGATCCAAGGATATAGTGTAATAAGTTTCGGCTCACTAGCTCAAGGGGTAAGAAAAATAATTAGGGGGGGCCATTTCGGCCCCCCCCAGGCCTGGACAGGTCCCAAAAAGCCCAGGCCAGATAGGGCTAAATGTGGATGTGGGAGCCAACCGCACCGCTTTGGCGGCCCATGATATGAGATAACAGCTTTGAAGCTTGTTTAATTGGAGCGCCTTGGTCATCGAAATATATGTTCGATAATCTTGTAAAGGTAGGATCACCTCGAAAGGGTTTCAAACACCTTAGTCATCTGCGGCTAATCTTGGTATTATGGCCGATATTTGGAGGTTTTAATTCCATTATGGTCTCAAAGCTGTATATTCTGGTCCCCAAAGCCTCATTCTGATCCCCAGATCCTCGTTCTGATTCCCAGAGCCTCATTCTGGTTCCCAGAGCCTCATTCTGGTCCCAGAGTGTCGCTCTGATCCCCAGAGCTTCGTTTTGATTCCCAGAGCCTCATTCTGATCCTCAGAGCCTCGTTTTGGTCCCCAGAGACTCACTTTGGTTCCCCGAGCCTCATTCTAGACCCCAGAGCCTCAGTTTGGTTCCTTGAGCCTCATTCTGATCCCCAGAGCCTCATTCTGGCCCCCATAGCCTTGTTCTTGTTATTGTGATTTCTCAGGAACTACTGCGTCGATCTTCATTAAATTTGGTACACAGGTTTCCCTTGCGGCCTAGTTGTGCAAGATAACTTTTCTGGTCCGATTCGAAAATCCATTTGTCATGAACTACTGCATGGATCTTTTTCATATTTGGTACACAGTTTTTCCTTGGGGTCTAGTTGTTCGAGATACCTTTCCTGGTCCGATTCGAAAAACCAGTATGGCCACTAGACGGCCATCTTGGATTTCATCATGAAATATTGTTATCGCGATTTCTCAGGAACTGCAGCATGTGTCTTTCTCGGAATTGATACACAGGTTTACCTTGGGGTCTAGTTGTGCAAGATACCTTGTAAGATATTTGTCATCGCGATTTCTCAGGAACTACTGCATGGATGTTTCTCAAATTTAGTACAGAGGTCCCCCTTGGGGTCTAGTTGTGCATCACACCGCTGAAGCGGCACGGGTTCGAGCCCAGTTGGTCCATGTGTGAAAGTTTGCCAGTTACTTGCCGAAGGGTGGTGGTTCTCTCCGGGTACTCCGGCTTCCTCCACCAACCAAACTGACTGTCACCATATGAGTGAAACAAACATGAGTGTGACATTAAGCCAAATTCCCTCCCTCCCTCTAGTTGCGCAAGATACCTTTTCTGGTCCGATTCGAAAATCCAATATGGTCATCAGGCGACCATCTTGGATTTCCCCATGACACTTGTTATCGCAATTTCTCAGGAACTACCGCATGGATCTTTCTCAAAATTGGTACATAGGTTCCCCTTGGGATATAGTTGTGCAAGATACCTTTTCCTGGTTCGATTCGAGAATCCAATATGGCCACCAGGCGACCATCTTGGCTTTCCTCATGTTACTTTGTTATCTCGATTTCTCAGGAAGTACTGCATGGATCTTTCTCAAATTTGTATACAGGTTTCCATTGGGGTCTAGTTGTGCAAGATACCTTTTCTGGTCCGATTCGAAAATGCGATATGGCCACCAGGCGGCCATCTTGGATTTCCCCATGAAACTTTGTTATCGCAATTTCTCAGGAAGTACTTCATGGATCTTTCTCAAATTTGGTACACAGGTTCCCCTTTGGGTCTAGTTGTGCAAGATACCTTTTTGGTCAGATTCGAAAATTCAATATGACCGCCAGTCGGCCATCTGAATTTTCCCTTCAAACATTATCGTGAACTCTCAGGAACTAATTCATGGATCTTTCTGAAATTCATTCTGTACACAGGTCCCACATGGGGCCTAGTTGTGCAAGATACCTTTTTGGATCCGATTCAAAAATCCAAGTTACGCTTCAAATTAATAAGGTATTCCCGAGTTGTGACGTTGCATCACAAGAGCCGGCGGATCGAACGGTGGGGCATATTCTATATATTGAGTATAGAGAATATCCATGCTTTCACCTCCTATATCAAGGAGTTCAGATGATACCGAATTAAAAGGTATTTCTTCAAATTTTAAATCAGTTTACTTTAGTCCATGCCGTTGCAAGTCAACTGCCCCAGCGTTTCGTCTGCCGACGGGTCGGCTACACGAAGGGATGTCACTATTTTGACGCAACGTCACAACTCGACAACTGTAGAATACCGGTACTGCGTGTTTCGATACAACGGAGATAATCAGGATTCAGACACTATCAAATTTTCAACATTACTGCAGGCACCGGGTCCCTTCAGTATTAAGTTGTGTACCGGTACCATCTTACTATTTTAGAGCGTGACGTATCTCAAACTAGCCCAGTAAGCAGAAGAGAATTAGCATTCATTCCTAATTATAACATCCTAGGTACGTATGTTTCATAGGTCATGCCAAATTGTCAAAGAGTGGACGGCTATATATTTCCCCTACCTGGTAAATGCACCGGTTTTAACTTTCGAGACTTTCTGAAGAAAATGAAACTTTAACTTCTGGTGAACCATAAATCACACAAACAATCGTAATAGCATACAATAATGCCTTTTTCTATTACTCCTCGACTGTGCATATCACCGTTCAACGTGGACAGCAACCCCGTCTTATTCTACTTCACGGGAGCTTCAATACGACATCATACAGACCATATATGGACACTTCACAGCCAGAAAAATGGTTATAACTATCACCCCGAAAAGGTGATTAGTTACAGCCATCACCCTTTTTTATGATCACCTTCAAAAATGATTGGCAATCACCTCTGAAGAGTGATGAGCAATGATTGTAAATTTGGGTCAGTCATCACCCTTAAACTGTGATGGCCGTCAACATTTAATCAACTCTTTTCTAGTTGTGTTGGCTGTTCATATATTGAACAAGCATTCCCATGCGCATCCGAAAATACCCTTTTGCCGCCACTCCTTCAAGCGCATAAGCACAACGTCATCACCTCTCAACGTGAACTGTCCCATAGTCTTATTTTACACAATGGCGGTTTCAGTACGACACTGTGCACGCCACATTTGACCTATGGTAACCCATAAATCGCCAAAACACTCCCAAGCGCACCCGGAAATGCCTTCTCATTACCACTCATCGACTGTGGGTGCACACCATGACTTCACCGCTGAACGAGGACAGTACCCTCGTCTCATTCTACACACAAAAAACTTCAATACGACACCATGCACGCGACATTTGGATCCATGGGTATCCAAGAAAGGGTATCCAAGAAATGCCTTTTCTCTACTATTCCTATATAATACAGTGTAAAATTCAAACGGTAAAAGCGACTGGGATATGTAATCCCACATACGTATATGGGATTGAGTGCGTGCGACGCAGACTGAACAACCACGACGGTAGAAGCAAGCTGCGGACTTTTTGTGCTACAACAACCTTTCTCTCGGAGTGTCGTTGATATTTCTGCTAAAATATTGATTAAAGTAGTGATTTAAATTATATGGGGAAAAGACTCCCACGTTAACTTTACCAAGGGATGAAAATCCCACTCTCGAGAAGAAAAATACATCCTAACCTCTCTTGGCCTCTCTCTCTTAATTCTCGACTCCTCATGCACACCATGACATCACCACAAGTGCTGAATAGCACCCCAGTCTTATTATACTACACGATAGCTTCGATACGACATGCCCATCATGCCCATCCGAAAATACCATTTCTCTATTACTCTTCAACTGCGCAGGAGCACCTCGACGTCACCACTCAACGTGGACAGCACAGCAGTCTTATTGCATATACCACGAGAGGTTCAATACGAACCGCGCCTCTCCAAATGCTAGATTTCCACTGACGAATAGGAATATGCATACGAGAGAATAACCTAGGAATTGTTTGAAGACCCCGAATCATCGTACGCAGAGGCGGAACCTCCTTGAGAATTGGGGCGTGTGTGGGGTGGGTGGGGGTGTCTCAGCTATCTCAACACTTCAGGCGACGGTTCGCACACTTTTACCCAGGGGTATTTCATCGAAATTATATGACGTGAATTAAGATTAAAAACGAGTTAATTTTGAGGACATAAAACTGCGTGAATTTGCTCCTCAAAAACAGATTGCATTAACGCTGCCATTTGTCGGTACGGTAATTGGAAGAAAGAACCTCTTGATTGACAGTCATCAATTTGACTTGTCACCTCATGCTTTTTCCAAAATTGGCGATATTAAATTCAAGATGGCGGCCACGTGGTGTACCAGAAAAGTGATGTTTTTGTCATATTTCTTAAAAATTTCTGCTTTTCCGCGATAAAAAGTGGGCAGAAACTATTTTATTTCATATCACATTAATATTTGCTAATTTGTCATGCAGTTTTTCTGTAGAAATTGCAAAAATACAAAATTCGGAAAATCCGACCGAAAAATCGGCCAAAAAATGCCGCTTTTGAAAATGACGTCACTGTGACGTCATCAAAGCGGCCATCTTGGATTTTTTTACATTTTCTGGTAGAGCTTGATCCAAGGATATAGTGTAATAAGTTTCGGCTCACTAGCTCAAGGGGTAAGAAAAATAATTAGGGGGGGGGGCCATTTCGGCCCCCCCAGGCCTGGACAGGTCCCAAAAAGCCCAGGCCAGATAGGGCTAAATGTGGATGTGGGAGCCAACCGCACCGCTTTGGCGGCCCATGATATGAGATAACAGCATTGAAGCTTGTTTAATTGGAGCGCCTTGGTCATCGAAATATATGTTCGATAATCTTGTAAAGGTAGGATCACCTCGAAAGGGTTTCAAACACCTCAGTCATCTGCGGCTAATCTTGGTATTATGGCCGATATTTGGAGGTTTTAATTCCATTATGGTCTCAAAGCTGTATATTCTGGTCCCCAAAGCCTCATTCTGATCCCCAGAGCCTCGTTCTGATTCCCAGAGCCTCATTCTGGTTCCCAGAGCCTCATTCTGGTCCCAGAGTGTCGCTCTGATCCCCAGAGCTTCGTTTTGATTCCCAGAGCCTCATTCTGATCCTCAGAGCCTCGTTTTGGTCCCCAGAGACTCACTTTGGTTCCCCGAGCCTCATTCTAGACCCCAGAGCCTCAGTTTGGTTCCTTGAGCCTCATTCTGATCCCCAGAGCCTCATTCTGGCCCCCATAGCCTTGTTCTTGTTATTCTGATTTCTCAGGAACTACTGCGTGGATCTTCATTAAATTTGGTACACAGGTTTCCCTTGCGGCCTAGTTGTGCAAGATAACTTTTCTGGTCCGATTCGAAAATCCATTTGTCATGAACTACTGCATGGATCTTTTTCATATTTGTTACACAGTTTTCCCTTGGGGTCTAGTTGTTCGAGATACCTTTCCTGGTCCGATTCGAAAAACCAGTATGGCCACTAGACGGCCATCTTGGATTTCATCATGAAATATTGTTATCGCGATTTCTCAGGAACTGCAGCATGTGTCTTTCTCGGAATTGATACACAGGTTTACCTTGGGGTCTAGTTGTGCAAGATACCTATTCTGGTCCGATTTGAAAATCCAATATGGCCACCAGGCGGCCATGTTGGATTTCCCCATGAATATTTGTCATCGCGATTTCTCAGGAACTACTGCATGGATCTTTCTCAAATTTAGTACAGAGGTCCCCCTTGGGGTCTAGTTGTGCATCACACCGCTGAAGCGGCACGGGTTCGAGCCCAGTTGGTCCATGTGTGAAAGTTTGCCAGTTACTTGCCGAAGGGCGGTGGTTCTCTCCGGGTACTCCGGTTTCCTCCACCAACCAAACTGACTGTCACCATATGAGTGAAACAAACTTGAGTGTGACATTAAGCCAAATTCCCTCCCTCCCTCTAGTTGCGCAAGATACCTTTTCTGGTCCGATTCGAAAATCCAATATGGTCATCAGGCGACCATCTTGGATTTCCTCATGACACTTGTTATCGCAATTTCTCAGGAACTACCGCATGGATCTTTCTCAAAATTGGTACATAGGTTCCCCTTGGGATATAATTGTGCAAGATACCTTTTCCTGGTTCGATTCGAGAATCCAATATGGCCACCAGGCGACCATCTTTGCTTTCCTCATGTTACTGTGTTATCTCGATTTCTCAGGAAGTACTGCATGGATCTTTCTCAAATTTGTATACAGGTTTCCATTGGGGTCTAGTTGTGCAAGATACCTTTTCTGGTCCGATTCGAAAATGCGATATGGCCACCAGGCGGCCATCTTGAATTTCCCCATGAAACTTTGTTATCGTGATTTCTCAGGAAGTACTGCATGGATCTTTCTCAAATTTGGTACACAGGTTCCCCTTTGGGTCGAGTTGTGCAAGATACCTTTTTTGGTCAGATTCGAAAATTCAATATGACCGCCAGTCGGCCATCTGAATTTTCCCTTCAAACATTATCGTGAACTCTCAGGAACTAATTCATGGATCTTTCTGAAATTCATTCTGTACACAGGTCCCACATGGGGCCTAGTTGTGCAAGATACCTTTTTGGATCCGATTCAAAAATCCAAGTTACGCTTCAAATTAATAAGGTATTCCCGAGTTGTGACGTTGCATCACAAGAGCCGGCGGATCGAACGGTGGGGCATATTCTATATATTGAGTATAGAGAATATCCATGCTTTCACCTCCTATATCAAGGAGTTCAGATGATACCGAATTAAAAGGTATTTCTTCAAATTTTAAATCAGTTTACTTTAGTCCATGCCGTTGCAAGTCAACTGCCCCAGCGTTTCGTCTGCCGACGGGTCGGCTACACGAAGGGATGTCACTATTTTGACGCAACGTCACAACTCGACAACTGTAGAATACCGGTACTGCGTGTTTCGATACAACGGAGATAATCAGGATTCAGACACTATCAAATTTTCAACATTACTGCAGGCACCGGGTCCCTTCAGTATTAAGTTGTGTACCGGTACCATCTTACTATTTTAGAGCGTGACGTATCTCAAACTAGCCCAGTAAGCAGAAGAGAATTAACATTCATTCCTAATTATAACATCCTAGGTACGTATGTTTCATAGGTCATGCCAAATTGTCAAAGAGTGGACGGCTATATATTTCCCCTACCTGGTAAATGCACCGGTTTTAACTTTCGAGACTTTCTGAAGAAAATGAAACTTTAACTTCTGGTGAACCATAAATCACACAAACAATCGTAATAGCATACAATAATGCCTTTTTCTATTACTCCTCGACTGTGCATATCGCCGTTCAACGTGGGCAGCAACCCCGTCTTATTCTACTTCACGGGAGCTTCAATACGACATCATACAGACCATATATGGACACTTCACAGCCAGAAAAATGGTTATAACTATCACCCCGAAAAGGTGATTAGTTACAGACATCACCCTTTTTTATGATCACCTTCAAAAATGATTGGCAATCACCTCTGAAGAGTGATGAGCAATGATTGTAAATTTGGGTCAGTCATCACCCTTGAACTGTGATGGCCGTCAACATTTATTCAACACTTTTCTAGTTGTGTTGGCTGTTCATATATTGAACAAGCATTCCCATGCGCATCCGAAAATACCCTTTTGCTGCCACTCCTTCAAGCGCATAAGCACAACGTCATCACCTCTCAACGTGAACTGTCCCATAGTCTTATTTTACACAATGGCGGTTTCAGTACGACACTGTGCACGCCACATTTGACCTATGGTAACCCATAAATCGCCAGAACACTCCCAAGCGCACCCGGAAATGCCTTCTCATTACCACTCATCGACTGTGGGTGCACACCATGACTTCACCGCTGAACGAGGATAGTACCCTCGTCTCATTCTACACACAAAAAACTTCAATACGACACCATGCACGCGACATTTGGATCCATGGGTATCCAAGAAAGGGTATCCAAGAAATGCCTTTTCTCTACTATTCCTATATAATACAGTGTAAAATTCAAACGGTAAAAGCGACTGGGATACGTAATCCCACATACTTATATGGGATTGAGCGCGTGCGACGCAGACTGAACAACCACGACGGTAGAAGCAAGCTGCGGGCTTTTTGTGCTACAACAACCTTTCTCTCGGAGTGTCGTTGATATTTCTGCTAAAATATTGATTAAAGTAGTGATTTAAATTATATGGAGAAAAGACTCCCACGATAACTTTCCCAAGTGATGAAAATCCCACTCTCGAGAAGAAAAATACATCCTAACCTCTCTTGGCCTCTCTCTCTTAATTCTCGACTCCTCATGCACACCATGACATCACAACAAGTGCTGAATAGCACCCCAGTCTTATTATACTACACGATAGCTTCGATACGATATGCCCATCATGCCCATCCGAAAATACCATTTCTCTATTACTCTTCAACTGCGCAGGAGCACCTCGACGTCACCACTCAACGTGGATAGCACAGCAGTCTTATTGCATATACCACGAGAGGTTCAATACGAACCGCGCCTCTTCAAATGCTAGATTTCCACTGACGAATAGGAATATGCATACGAGAGAATAACCTAGGAATTGTTTGAAGACCCTGAATCATCGTACGCAGAGGTGGAAGCTCCTTGAGAATTGGGGCGTGTGTGGGGTGGGTGGGGGTGTCTCAGCTATCTCAACACTTCAGGCGACGGTTCGCACACTTTTACCCAGGGGTATTTCATCGAAATTATATGACGTGAATTAAGATTAAAAACGAGTTAATATTGAGGACATAAAACTGCGTGAATTTGCTCCTCAAAAACAGATTGCATTAACGCTGCCATTTGTCGGTACTGTAATTGGAAGAAAGAACCTCTTGATTGACAGTCATCAACTTGACTTGTCACCTCATGCTTTTGCCAAAAATGGCGATATTAAAAATGGGAGGCCCCACCTTCTTAAATGTGGATGTGGGAGCCAACCGCACCGCTTAGGCCGCCCATGATATGAGATAACAGCTTTGAAGCTTGTTTAATTGGAGCGCCTTGGTCATCGAAATATATGTTCGATAATCTTGTAAAGGTAGGATCACCTCGAAAGGGTTTTAAACACCTTAGTCATCTGCGGCTAATCTTGGTATTATGGCCGATATTTGGAGGTTTTAATTCCATTATGGTCCCAAAGCCGTATATTCTTGTCCCCAAAGCCTCATTCTGATCCCCAGAGCCTCGTTCTGATTCCCAGAGCCTCATTCTGGTTCCCAGAGCCTCATTCTGGTCCCAGAGTGTCGTTCTGATCCCCAGATCCTCGTTTTGATTCCCAGAGCCTCATTCTGATCCTCATAGCCTCATTCTGGTCCCCAGAGACTCACTTTGGTTCCCCGAGCCCCATTCCAGACCCCAGAGCCTCAGTTTGGTTCCTTGAGCCTCATTCTGATCCCCAGAGCCTCATTCTGGCCCCCATAGCCTTGTTGTTGTTATTGTGATTTCTCAGGAACTACTGCGTGGATCTTCATTAAATTTGGTACACAGGTTTCCCTTGCGGCCTAGTTGTGCAAGATAACTTTTCTGGTCCGATTCGAAAATCCATTTGTCATGAACTACTGCATGGATCTTTTTCATATTTGGTACACAGTTTTTCCTTGGGGTCTAGTTGTTCGAGATACCTTTCCTGGTCCGATTCGAAAAACCAGTATGGCCACTAGACGGCCATCTTGGATTTCATCATGAAATATTGTTATCGCGATTTCTCAGGAACTGCAGGATGTATCTTTCTCGGAATTGGTACACAGGTTTCCCTTGGGGTCTAGTTGTGCAAGATACCTATTCTGGTCCGATTTGAAAATCCAATATGGCCACCAGGCGACCATGTTGGATTTCCCCATGAAAATTTGTCATCGCGATTCCTCAGTAACTACTGCATGGATCTTTCTCAAATTTAGTACAGAGGTCCCCCTTGGGGTCTAGTTGTGCATCACACCGCTGAAGCGGAACGGGTTTGAGCCCAGTTGGTCCATGTGTGAAAGTTTGCCAGTTACTTGCCGAAGGGCGGTGGTTCTCTCCGGGTACTCCGGCTTCCTCCGCCAACCAAACTGACTGTCACCATATGAGTGAAACAAACTTGAGTGTGGCATTAAGCCAAATTCCCTCCCTCCCTCTAGTTGTGCAAGATACCTTTTCTGGTCCGATTCGAAAATCCAATATGGTCATCAGGCGACCATCTTGGAATTCCCCATGACACTTTGTTATCTCGATTTCTCAGGAAGTACTGCATGGATCTTTCTCAAATTGGTATGCAGGTTTCCATTGGGGTCTAGTTGTGCAAGATACCTTTTCTGGTCCGATTCGAAAATGCGATATGGCCACCAGGCGGCCATCTTGGATTTCCCCATGAAAATTTGTTATCGTGATTTCTCAGGAAGTACTGCATGGATCTTTCTCAAATTTGGTACACACGTTCCCCTTTGGGTCTAGTTGTGCAAGATTCCTTTTTTGGTCAGATTCGAAAATTCAATGACCGTTAGCCGGCCATCTGAATTTTCCCTTCAAACATTATCGTGAACTCTCAGGAACTAATTCATGGATCTTTCTGAAATTCTGTACACAGGTCCCACATGGGGCCTAGTTGTGAAAGATACCTTTTTGGATCCGATTCAAAAATCCAAGTTACGCTTCAAATTAATAAGGTATTCCCGAGTTGTGACGTTGCATCACAAGAGTCGGCGGATCGAACGGTGGGGTGTATTCTATATATTGAGTATAGAGAATATCCATGCTTTCACCTCCTATATCAAGGAGTTCAGATGATACCGAATTAAAAGGTATTTCTTCAAATTTTAAATCAGTTTACTTTAGTCCATGTCGTTGCAAGTCAACTGCCCCAGCGTTTCGTCTGCCGTCGGGTCGGCTACACGAAGGGATGTCACTATTTTGTCGCAACGTCACAACTCGACAACTGTAGACTACCGGTACTGCGTGTTTCGATACAACGGAGATAATCAGGATTCAGACACTATCTAATTTTCAACATTACTGCAGGCACCGGATCCCTTCAGTATTAAGTTGTGTACCGGTACCATCTTACTATTTTAGAGCGTGACGTATCTCAAACTAGCCCAGTAAGCAGAAGAGAATTAGCATTCATTCCTAATTATAACATCTTAGGTACGTATGTTTCATAGGTCATGCCAAATTGTCAAAGAGTGGACGGCTATATATTTCCCCTACCTGGTAAATGCACCGGTTTTAACTTTCGAGACTTTCTGAAGAAAATGAAACTTTAACTTCTGGTGAACCATAAACCAAACAAACACTCGTAATAGCATACAATAATGCCTTTTTCTATTACTCCTCGACTGTGCATATCACCGTTCAACGTGGACAGCAACCCCGTCTTATTCTACTTCACGGGAGCTTCAATACGACATCATGCAGACCATATATGGACACTTCACAGCCAGAAAAATGGTTATAACTATCACCCCGAAAAGGTGATTAGTTACAGCCATCACCCTTTTTTATGATCACCTTCAAAAATGATTGGCAATCATCTCTGAAGAGTGATGAGCAATGATTGTAAATTTGGGTCAGTCACCACCCTTAAACTGTGATGGCCGTCAACATTTAATCAACTCTTTTCTGGTTGTGTTGGCTGTTCATATATTGAACAAGCATTCTCATGCGCATCCGAAAATACCCTTTTGCCGCCACTCCTTCAAGCGCATAAGCACAACGTCATCACCTCTCAACGTGAACTGTCCCATACTCTTATTTTACACAATGGCGGTTTCAGTACGACACTGTGCACGCCACATTTGACCTATGGTAACCCATAAATCGCCAAAACACTCCCAAGCGCACCCGGAAATGCCTTCTCATTACCACTCATCGACTGTGGGTGCACACCATGACTTCACCGCTGAACGAGGACAGTACCCTCGTCTCATTCTAAACACAAAAACTTCAATACGACACCATGCACGCGACATTTGGATCCATGGGTATCCAAGAAAGGGTATCCAAGAAATGCCTTTTCTCTACTATTCCTATATAATACTGTGTAAAATTCAAACGGTAAAAGCGACTGGGATACGTAATCCCACATACGTATATGGGATTGAGCGCGTGCGACGCAGACTGAACAACCACGACGGTAGAAGCAAGCTGCGGGCTTTTTTGTGCTACAACAACCTTTCTCTCGGAGTGTCGTTGATATTTCTGCTAAAATATTGATTAAAGTAGTGATTTAAATTATATGGGGAAAAGACTCCCACGTTAACTTTACCAAGGGATGAAAATCCCACTCTCGAGAAGAAAAATACATCCTAACCTCTCTTGGCCTATCTCTCTTAATTCTCGACTCCTCATGCACACCATGACATCACCACAAGTGCTGAATAGCACCCCATTCTTATTATACTACACAATAGCTTCGATACGACATGCCCATCATGCCCATCCGAAAATACCATTTCTCTATTACTCTTCAACTGCGCAGGAGTACCTCGACGTCACCACTCAACGTGGACAGCACAGCAGTCTTATTGCATGCACCACGAGAGGTTCAATACGAACCGCGCCTCTTCAAATGCTAGATTTCCACTGACGAATAGGAATATGCATACGAGAGAATAACCTAGGAATTGTTTGAAGACCCCGAATCATCGTACGCAGACGTGGAAGCTCCTTGAGAATTGGGGCGTGTGTGGGGTGGGTGGGGGTGTCTCAGCTACCTCAACACTTCAGTCGACGGTTCGCACACTTTTACCCAGGGGTATTTCATCATAATTATATGACGTGAATTAAGATTAAAAACGAGTTAATATTGAGGACATAAAACTGCGTGAATTTGCTCCTCAAAAACAGATTGCATTAACGCTGCCATTTGTCGGTACGGTAATTGGAAGAAAGAACCTCTTGATTGACAGTCATCAACTTGACTTGTCACCTCATGCTTTTTCCAAAAAATGGCGATATTAAAAATGGGAGGCCCCACCTTCTTAAATGTGGATGTGGGAGCCAACCGCACCGCTTTGGCCGCCCATGATATGAGATAACAGCTTTGAAGCTTGTTTAATTGGAGCGACTTGGTCATCGAAATATATGTTCGATAATCTTGTAAAGGTAGGATCACCTCGAAAGGGTTTCAAACACCTTAGTCATCTGCGGCTAATCTTGGTATTATGGCCGATATTTGGAGGTTTTAATTCCATTATGGTCCCAAAGGCGTATATTCTGGTCCCCAAAGCCTCATTCTGATCCCCAGAGCCTCGTTCTGATTTCCTGAGTCTCATTCTGGTTCCCAGAGCCTCATTCTGGTGCAGGTTTCCCTTGCGGCCTAGTTGTGCAAGATAACTTTTCTGGTCCGATTCGAAAATCCATTTGTCATGAACTACTGCATGGATCTTTTTCAAATTTGGTACACAGTTTCCTCTTGGGGTCTAGTTGTTCGAGATACCTTTCCTGGTCCGATTCGAAAAAAAAACAGTATGGCCACTAGACGGCCATCTTGGATTTCCTCATGAAATATTGTTATCGCGATTTCTCAGGAACTGCAGCATGTATCTTTCTCGGAATTGGTACGAAGCGGCACGGGTTCGAGCCCAGTTTGTCCATGTGTGAAAGTTTTGCCAGTTACTTGCCGAAGGGCGGTGGTTCTCTCCGGGTACTCCGGCTTCCTCCACCAACCAAACTGACTGTCACCATATGAGTGAAACAAACTTGAGTGTGACATTAAGCCAAATTGCCTCCCTCCCTCTAGTTGTGCAAGATACCTTTTCTGGTCCGATTCGAAAATCCAATATGATCATCAGGCGACCATCTTGGTTTTCCCCATGACACTTTGTTATCACAATTTTTCAGGAACTACCGCATGGATCTTTCTCAAAATTGGTACATAGGTTCCCCTTGGGATATAGTTGTGCAAGATACCTTTTCCTGGTTCGATTCGAGAATCCAATATGGCCACCAGGCGACCATCTTGGCTTTTCTCATGTTACTTTGTTATCTCGATTTCTCAGGAAGTACTGCATGGATCTTTCTCAAATTGGTATACAGGTTTCCACTGGGGTCTAGTTGTGCAAGATACCTTTTCTGGTCCGATTCGAAAATGCGATATGGCCACCAGGCGGCCATCTTGGATTTCCCCATGAAACTTTGTTATCGTGATTTCTCAGGAAGTACTGCATGGATCTTTCTCAAATTTGGTACACAGGTTCCCCTTTGGGTCTAGTTGTGCACGATTTCTTTTTTGGTCAGATTCAAAAATTCAATATCACCGCCAGCTGGCCATCTGAATTTTCCCTTCAAACATTATCGTGAACTCTCACGAACTAATTCATGGATCTTTCTGAAATTCTGTACACAGGTCCCACATGGGGCCTAGTTGTGCAAGATACCTTTTTGGATCCGATTCAAAAATCCAAGTTACGCTTCAAATTAATAAGGTATTCCCGAGTTGTGACGTTGCATCACAAGAGTCGGCGGATCGAACGGTGGGGCATATTCTATATATTGAGTATAGAGAGTATCCATGCTTTCACATCCTATATCAAGGAGTTCAGATGATACCGAATTAAAAGGTATTTCTTCAAATTTTAAATCAGTTTACTTTAGTCCATGCCGTTGCAAGTCAACTGCCCCAGCGTTTCGTCTGCCGACGGGTCGGCTACACGAAGGGATGTCACTATTTTGACGCAACGTCACAACTCGACAACTGTAGACTACCGGTACTTCGTGTTTCGATACAACGGAGATAATCAGGATTCAGACACTATCAAATTTTCAACATTACTGCAGGCACCGGATCCCTTCAGTATTAAGTTTTGTACCGGTAACATCTTACTATTTTAGAGCGTGACGTATCTCAAACTAGCCCAGTAAGCAGAACAGAATTAGCATTCATTCCTAATTATAACATCTTAGGTACGTATGTTTCATAGGTCATGCCAAATTGTCAAAGAGTGGACGGCTATATATTTCCCCTACCTGGTAAATGCACCGGTTTTAACTTTCGAGACTTTCTGAAGAAAATGAAACTTTAACTTCTGGTGAACCATAAATCACACAAACACTCGTAATAGCATACAATAATGCCTTTTTCTATTACTCCTCGACTGTGCATATCACCGTTCAACGTGGACAGCAACCCCGTCTTATTCTACTTCACGGGAGCTTCAATACGACATCACACAGACCATATATGAACACTTCACAGCCAGAAAAATGGTTATAATTATCACCCCGAAAAGGTGATTAGTTACAGCCATCACCCTTTTTTATGATCACCTTCAAAAATGATTGGCAATCACCTCTGAAGAGTGATGAGCAATGATTGTAAATTTGGGTCAGTCATCACCCTTAAACTGTGATGGCCATCAACATTTAATCAACTCTTTTCTAGTTGTGTTGGCTGTTCATATATTGAACAAGCATTCTCATGCGCATCCGAAAATACCCTTTTGCCGCCACTCCTTCAAGCGCATAAGCACAACGTCATCACCTCTCAACGTGAACTGTCCCATAGTCTTATTTTACACAATGGCGGTTTCAGTACGACACTGTTCACGCCACATTTGACCTATGGTAACCCATAAATCGCCAAAACACTCCCAAGCGCACCCGGAAATGCCTTCTCATTACCACTCATCGACTGTGGGTGCACACCATGACTTCACCGCTGAACGAGGACAGTACCCTCGTCTCATTCTACACACAAAAACCTTCAATACGACACCATGCACGCGACATTTGGATCCATGGGTATCCAAGAAAGGGTATCCAAGAAATGCCTTTTCTCTACCTTTCCTATATAATACAGTGTAAAATTCTAACGGTAAAAGCGACTGGGATACGTAATCCCACATACGTATATGGGATTGACAACCACGACGGTAGAAGCAAGCTGCGGCCTTTTTGTGCTACAACAACCTTTCTCTCGGAGTGTCGTTGATATTTCTGCTAAAATATTGATTAAAGTAGTGATTTAAATTATATGGGGAAAAGACTCCCACGTTAACTTTACCAAGGGATGAAAATCCCACTCTCGAGAAGAAAAATACATCCTAACCTCTCCTGGCCTCTCTCTCTTAATTCTCGACTCCTCATGCACACCATGACATCACCACAAGTGCTGAATAGCACCCCAGTCTTATTATACTACACGATAGCTTCGATACGACATGCCCATCATGCCCATCATGCCCATCCGAAAATACCATTTCTCTATTACTCTTCAACTGCGCAGGAGCACCTCGACGTCACCACTCAACGTGGACAGCACAGCAGTCTTATTGCATATACCACGAGAGGTTCGATACGAACCGCGCCTCTTCAAATGCTAGATTTCCACTGACGAATAGGAATATGCATACGAGAGAATAACCTAGGAATTGTTTGAAGACCCCGAATCATCGTACGCAGAGGTGGAAGCTCCTTGAGAATTGGGGCGTGTGTGGGGTGGGTGGGGGTGTCTCAGCTATCTAAACACTTCAGGCGACAGTTCGCACACTTTTACCCAGGGGTATTTCATCGAAATTATATGACGTGAATTAAGATTAAAAACGAGTTAATATTGAGGACATAAAACTGCGTGAATTTGCTCCTCAAAAACAGATTGCATTAACGCTGCCATTTGTCGGTACTGTAATTGGAAGAAAGAACCTCTTGATTGACAGTCATCAACTTGACTTGTCACCTCATGCTTATTCCAAAAATGGCGATATTAAAAATGGGAGGCCCCACATTCTTAAATGTGGATGTGGCAGCCAACCGCACCGCTTTGGCCGCCCATGATATGAGATAACAGCTTTGAAACTTGTTTAATTGGAGCGCCTTGGTCATCGAAATATATGTTCGATAATCTTGTAAAGGTAGGATCACCTCGACAGGGTTTCAAACACCTTAGTCATCTGCGGCTAATCTTGGTATTATGGCCCATATTTGGAGGTTTTAATTCCATTATGGTCCCAAAGCCGTATATTCTGGTCCCCAAAGCCTCATTCTGATCCCCAGAGCCTCGTTCTGATTCTCAGAGCCTCATTCTGGTTCCCAGAGCCTCATTCTGGTCCCAGAGTGTCGTTCTGATCCCCAGAGCCTCATTCTGATCCTCAGAGCCTCATTCTGGTCCCCAGAGACTCACTTTGGTTCCCCGCGCCTCATTCTAGACCCCAGAGCCTCAGTTTGGTTCCGTGAGCCTCATACTGATCCCCAGAGCCTCATTCTGGCCCCCATAGCCTTGTTCTTGTTATTGTGATTTCTCAGGAACCAGGCGGCCATGTTGGATTTCCCCATGAAAATTTGTCATCGCGATTTATCAGTAACTACTGCATGGATCTTTCTCAAATTTAGTACAGAGGTCCCCCTTGGGGTCTAGTTGTGCATCACACCGCTGAAGCGGCACGGGTTCGAGCCCAGTTGGTCCATGTGTGAAAGTGTGCCAGTTACTTGCCGAAGGGCGGTGGTTCTCTCCGGGTACTCCGGCTTCCTCCACCAACCAAACTGACTGTCACCATATGAGTGAAACAAACTTGAGTGTGACATTAAGCCAAATTCCCTCCCTCCCTCTAGTTGTGCAAGATACCTTTTCTGGTCCTATTCGAAAATCCAATATGGTCATCAGGCGACCATCTTGGATTTCCCCATGACACTTTGTTATCGCAATTTCTCAGGAACTACCGCATGGATCTTTCTCAAAATTGGCACATAGGTTCCCCTTGGGATATAGTTGTGCAAGATACCTTTTCCTGGTTCGATTCGAGAATCCAATATGGCCACCAGGCGACCATCTTGGCTTTCCTCATGTTACTTTGTTATCTCGATTTCTCAGGAAGTACTGCATGGATCTTTCTCAAATTGGTATACAGGTTTTCATTGGGGTCTAGTTGTGCAAGATACCTTTTCTGGTCCGATTCGAAAATGCGATATGGCCACCAGGCGGCCATCTTGTATTTCCCCATGAAACTTTGTTATCGTGATTTCTCAGGAAGTACTGCATGGATCTTTCTCAAATTTGGTACACAGGTTCCCCTTTGGGTCTAGTTGTTCAAGATACCTTTTTTGGTCAGATTCGAAAATTCAATATGACCGCCAGCCGGCCATCTGAATTTTCCCTTCAAACATTATCGTGAACTCTCAGGAACTAATTCATGGATCTTTCTGAAATTCTGTACACAGGTCCCACATGGGGCCTAGTTGTGAAAGATACCTTTTTGGATCCGATTCAAAAATCCAAGTTACGCTTCAAATTAATAAGGTATTCTCGAGTTGTGACGTTGCATCACAAGAGTCGGCGGATCGAACGGTGGGGCATATTCTATATATTGGGGAAAACTTAGAGAATGTGTCCAGTGTAAAAGTGTTAGGTGTAATTACTGATAAGAATTTAACCTGGAAAGAACATGTTAGTTATGTACACGGTAAAGTCAGTAGAAATGTCGCTCTATTGCGACGGATGAAAAATTATCTTCCCCGTACAGTACGTATCACTTTTTATAATAATTTTGTATTGCCATATATTAATTACTGCAGTACAGTTTGGGGGAACGGTTGTGATTTGTCTCATATACACAAACTCCAAAAGCGTGCGATTCGACAAATATACGATCTCTCCTTTAGGGAGAGTACGCAAACACATTTTCATGATTCTAAATGTCTGACTGCACCAACTATGGTTAAATATCGAACAGCAGTTATGGTATATAAGACACTGAACAATCTGACCCCTCAATACTTAACGGAACTGTTTAAATATGTAGACCAAGTTCACACGCGAAGGACAAGGAGTTCTGCAAATCGACTATTGTATGTACCAAAACACAGGTTGAGTCTTAAAAAACAGTCTTTTTCGCATAGTGGCGCCATTACATGGAATAGTCTCCCGGAACATGTGAGAGTGTGTAATTCTCTAGGTTCTTTTAAGAAAGCCGCATTTGACCATTTCTTAAACACTATGTAGGCCTAGCTATAATCAATGGTCATACGTATATGCAGTATCATTGAAATGTTTGTTTTACGAATGGTTTTATGTATATTTATAGTTTTATCTGTTACCTATATGTACATTTCAACTATATTTTATATTTTAAAGTATAGATGGATTCTTAACAATGTATATAGTTATTAACCCCAGAGGGCCATGGGGAAGATTAGCCATGCTAACCATGTCTTACCCTCAGTAAATAAAGTTTATCTATCTATCTATCTATTGAGTATAGAGAATATCCATGCTTTCACCTCCTATATCAAGGAGTTCAGATGATACCGAATTAAAAGGTATTTCTTCAAATTTTAGATCAGTTTACTTTAGTCCATGCCGTTGCATGTCAACTGCCCCAGCATTTCGTCTGCCGACGGGTCGGCTACACGAAGGGATGTCACTATTTTGACGCAACGTCACAACTCGACAACTGTAGACTACCGGTACTGCGTGTTTCGATACAACGGAGATAATCAGGATTCAGACACTACCAAATTTTCAACATTACTGCAGGCACCGGATCCCTTCAGTATTAAGTTGTGTACCGGTACCATCTTACTATTTTAGAGCGTGACGTATCTCAATCTAGCCCAGTAAGCAGAACAGAATTAGCATTCATTCCTAATTATAACATCTTATGTACGTATGTTTCATAGGTCATGCCAAATTGTCAAAGAGTGGACGGCTATATATTTCCCCTACCTGGTAAATGCACCGGTTTTAACTTTCGAGACTTTCTGAAGAAAATGAAACTTTAACTTCTGGTGAACCATAAATCACACAAGCACTCGTAATAGCATACAATAATGTCTTTTTACCTGCGGCACGCAGGTCTACGGGAGGCTCGCGTTGTTGTTGTTCTTGTTGTTCTTGTTCTTCTTGTGACTTTTTGAAATACGCATGCGCTAAGAGAGTGTGATCTCTGCCACACTTTTCTTTTCAACCTCCGATCTCACATGACAATCCTGTCTTCAGGCACATTTGAATTCATTTGCAACTATATTTGGTGGAATGAATTATTGCTTCGTTGAATTTCATTCAGACATCAATTCTCTTACGTCAACACGCTAAAAAAAAGCTGTCGATCGACACATCAGTCATTGTTTTCAGATATTACCATTTTCACTGAACAGTAATTACACGTATATAGTCTTTAAGATCCTTGAATTGACTATATACCAAGGAAGATGAGCCGCAACTGTGTCAGTGGTTCGGCTAATTTGCGACTGCCTTAGTAGGCGACTGCCTTAGTAAGTTGAAAAATAAGTTAACTACATCTATAACTCATTTTATCTACCCAATCTAGATAATTCACAAATTGGTGAAGAAGTAGATAAGCAACGCATTGTCATTATGATTAACATTGAATAATACTTGGTATCACATTATAGATCATGCATCATAAAAACAAACGCAACAATTACGTTTCAGAAGTTAGGGACAACTCACCAACTTTCGTCGAATAAAGATGTTCAACTTATAGAAATGACAAGTTGGTATCATGTTTAATTTTATCCCCCCAGCAATTCGCATATATGGAAATATGTTTTGAAAGGAAGAATAAGTTAACCCTCTGTGGGAATCGAAACAATGACCCTCCAATCACTGGAGATGAACTTACTGTCTTAGCGAAACCGACTCATTGATAATACTCAAAACTGACTTTATGCGCAACTGGGGTTTTTATACAGAAATCACTATTTTGTATTTAATGAGTTAGACAACCCTATGAGCGAACAATACATCATAGTTGTAGAGTTTTTATTGTGCACTTTCGGTTACAAGTATGAACTTTGGCACATGGCTATTTTGAATGGTCCTCTTTCGGAACACGCTCTCTATCCTCGTTCTCGCAAGCCAGGGACTCGCTTCGCTGGTATTGATGTTTTCGTCCTCTTTGGCACTCAGAATCCCTTTAGATTCACTCCCGTGGATTCAATACTTATGTGTATCAGCAGATAATGGGCAGAAACATATTGCATTTCACATCATTCTCTCAAGTCAGAGCCCATTTACGCTAGAATTTACTGGTTCTACACTTCACAATTTACGTTACTTTGTCAATCAGTTTTACGAATGGAATTACGTCATATATTAGCAGATGCTGACTATAAAAGCGATCTGTTTGACCTCGTTGTCAAAAGCTTGGGCCTTATTTCCAGGAGAAGTTTTTGAGTTTGATACTTAGATGCCTTTCATATTGACTTTAACTTGGCAGCCGTTTTCGTGAATGCAATAATTGATGTACCAAAAGATAATAACGAGAATTCGACATAATTCTCTTGCACACAAACCTTGTTTAGTGAACTAGCCCTGACATTTCGAACATAAATCACCTTCGGAATCACTTAGTGACAAACATACTCGCGAATTGAGTATAGGGAGATATCCATAGATACTGACTAGAAATGTTTCTTATTTGCAGAATTTTATTTTTAAAAAAAGAAATTAATAAAATAAGCAACCTTCGAAAAGGCTTGGTCGAACATGAGATGATATTTCCTAAGAATTAAATAGTTAATCATTTATATAGAAGGAGCAAACCATTGACTTGCTGCATGGAAAAGAGTGTCAAGGTATTCAGTTTGCAGATGATAACACACGTAAATGCAGAAACTTAATTAATTATTCTAATCAAATATCAATACTGTCACAGGCCTCAATTTAAATAGTGAAAAGTGTAACTATGCCCCTTGGACAGTTGGATAAAGCCTTCAACCCCCTTCCATAGTTTCACAGATCAAAGAGATGGACCTGATACTAAATTCATTGAAAATTAACTTAAAGAAATATAGATTTTCCACTTTGCTCGGCAAAGTAAGCGAGAAGGGTGACTGAAGCGCGTCGATTTTCGCGCTATGATTAAATCCTTGAATTTATTTGGATTTCCAAATATTTGAAAGCTTTTTTTATTTGCAAAAAGCAACAGCTGAACCGAATGTTTTGAAACTTGGCATACATGATACTTGTACCAAGACATTGCCAAAGCGATCATTGTGACTTCGTCTGTCAATTCAAAATAGACGGCACGGACTAGTCAAAACCGTTGGATTTTGAACGGGGAAAGTGAATATATATATATTGTATCAGACCTATTACGCAATTCCTACAATTGTGGGTTAGAAGTTGAAAATTACTTCCCTTGGCATGAAAACACTGGCAGATGGCGCTTGTTCTACATTTACCACTATCTCCGCTGATATGCCTTTCACTGTATTATTGCCACTGCCGCAGGTTTTGACTACAATGTAGTCATTTCTCACTTGTTCTATTACTCTTCGACTGTGCATATCACCGTTCAACGTGGACAGCAACCCCGTCTTATTCTACTTCACGGAAGCTTCAATACGACATCATACAAACCATATATGGACACTTCACAGCCAGAAAAATGGTTATAACTATCACCCCGAAAAGGTGATTAGTTACAGCCATCACCCTTTTTTATGATCACCTTCAAAAATGATTGGCAATCACCTCTGAAGAGTGATGAGCAATGATTGTAAATTTGGGTCAGTCATCACCCTTAAGCTGTGATGGCCGTCAACATTTAATCAACTCTTTTCTAGTTGTGTTGGCTGTTCATATATTGAACAAGCATTCTCATGCGCATCCGAAAATACCCTTTTGCCGCCACTCCTTCAAGCGCATAAGCACAACGTCATCACCTCTCAGCGTGAACTGTCCCATAGTCTTATTTTACACAATGGCGGTTTCAGTACGACACTGTGCACGCCACATTTGACCTACACTTCCGATCAGCTTAAACTTCCAATTAGTGAACAGTGTTTACGCGCCGTTAGCGCGCCAACGAGCTGGCCTAATCACCATGACTTATTACACCCCACCATGATGTGACCGTTGCCTCCACGTGCCGGTAGAATATAGTCCGGTCAAACCACTGAACCATTGTGAGCATGTCGGCGGTAAACAAAGGCTCCCCGTTGGCTGATTGCGCGCTAACAGTCTTCGCGGCTTAACACTGAATTGTTCTCAAAGAGTTCCCCTCTAGCGGTGTACGGCAAGAACACAATCTATTCTACAGTTTAAATTACTGGCTAAGTAATTAAACAAATATATAGAATATTTGACTTCAATAAGAATGCTGTAAATGATTATCTATTATTTTTTGTTTGCGCTCCAAGGAAACTCGGCCGTCTTCCACTCTGCCATTTCATTTCTTTTCAAATGAGACACAGACGCGCATTTTGTTGGACGAAAGCGGGATATCGCTTTACCCCGTCCGAGAGAGAATGCACTGTTATGTTTATATTCTCCACTTGTTTACGCCAAAATTAACGAGATTATTAATCTTTACAGTTGTTTTCTTGCTGACAATATAACATCCGTTATACTGTTCGACAGGAAGTATACATTAACACATTCGAAATGTTGGTTTTGATGTCGGGGATGCACCATCTATTCTACAGTTTAAATTACTGGCTAAGTAATTAAAAAAATATATAGAATATTTATAAGAATGCTGTAAATGATTATCTATTATTTTTTGTTTGAGCTCCAAGGAAACTCGGCCGTCTTGTGAACATTCGGTTGAGACTACGAATAATCTTCATTAACAAAAGTTTCCCCAAAGATAAATATATTATCAGAATTCATAAAACGTTGGTGTGTGCAAATTGCGAAGGCCGCCTCCTCTTTCAGAACGGTCAGAAAAACGGTTGAACGTAACATTTCAAATGAATACAGCTTCGTATAAATTCAGACACGCGGGCGAGTCGAGGTCATAATCGGGGCAACATGCAGTGCTCGGTCAGACTAGTTGTCTCTTTGGCTTGTCTTGTTACAACCGACTAACCAAAATATACACAGAAACTCAAAAGATCAATTAGCCCCTTACAGAGAATGACAAATACTCCAATTGTATATGCTCTTTATTCGTTACCGCCCGACTGTTAAAGGTTGCACACGAAACTTCCGATGAGAAATTAAGAATTAACATTTATGGCCCACGCATTCATCGTTCCAACAAAAAAGAAACAATAACAGAGATTTCTACATAAACAATAAGTTACTGCCATTTCATTTCTTTTCAAATGAGACACAGACGCGCATTTTGTTGGACGAAAGCGGGATATCGCTTTACCCCGTCAGAGAGAGAATGCACTGTTATGTTTATATTCTCCACTTGTTTACGCCAAACTTAACGAGATGATTAATCTTTACAGTGTTGTTTTCTTGCTGACAATATAACATCCGTTATACTGTTCGACAGGAAGTATACATTAACACATTTGAAATGTTGGTTTTGATGTCGGGGATGGAGGGAGGGACTTCAGCTATAAATAATGTGGGTCCACTGTTCGTTTTACCATTCTCTTTTATACACTGCATAATCCGGTAGTAAAATCCCGGGCATTTACTCTTGAATGGTCAAAATTAACACAATTTGCAAGAATTTTGAATATATAAAAATGAATGACTTGAACTTGCGCATCTGTATGAGAAGCGGCCGTAAGATGAAACTTCCAATAAACAAATACCTATTCTTTAATACCAGAAAGCTATTCCGTGAGATGCGCAAGTCTGGGTCAACTTTGAAAGCAGGTGTCCGACGAAGCACAAATTACAATCCATTTTGCAAGCAGTGTTTATGATTAAAATAAATCTTAAATCTATTTCCTTTTAAAAATTCGTGCCGATTAATGCCACGTGGACTCCTTGCTTCCAGCCATTGTCTGACCGTGCTGATAGCGCGCGGCCTGTGTCCAGTCATGTCGACGGACTACATTCAACAGTGTTAGAACAATGGCCAGCCGATAATCATGGGCATTAGCGCGCTATACCTTTGTGTTGGCGCACTTCGTTTGCGCGCCATTGGTGCGCTAACATTAACCTTTCAGCTGATCGGAAGTGTATGGCAACCCATAAATCGCCAAAACACTCCCAAGCGCACCCGGAAATGCCTTCTCATTACCACTCATCGACTGTGGGTGCACACCATGACTTCGCCGCTGAACGAGGACAGTACCCTCGTCTCATTCTACACACAAAAAACTTCAATACGACACCATGCACGCGACATTTGGATCCATGGGTATCCAAGAAAGGGTATCCAAGAAATGCCTTTTCTCTACTATTCCTATATAATACAGTGTAAAATTCAAACGGTAAAAGCGACTGGGATACGTGATCCCACATACGTATATGGGATTGAGCGCGTGCGACGCAGACTGAACAACCACGACGGTAGAAGCAAGCTGCGGGCTTTTTGTGCTACAACAACCTTTCTCTCGGAGTGTCGTTGACATTTCTGCTAAAATATTGATTAAAGTAGTGATTTAAATTATATGGGGGAAAGACTCCCACGTTAACTTTACCAAGGGATGAAAATCCCACTCTCGAGAAGAAAAATACATCCTAACCTCTCTTGGCCTCTCTCTCTTAATTCTCGACTCCTCATGCACAGAATGACATCACCACAAGTGCTGAATAGCCCACCAGTCTTATTATACTACACGATAGCTTCGATACGACACCATGCACGCCACATTTGGATCCATGATGTCCCGTATATCGCCCAAACCTGCTCATGCCCATCCGAAAATACAATTTCTCTATTACTCTTCAACTGCGCAGGAGCACCTCGACGTCACCACTCATCGTGGACAGCACAGCAGTCTTATTGTATATACCATGAGAGGTTCAATACGAACCACGCCTCTTCAAATGCTTGATTTCCACTTTATATACTACTGACGAATAGGAATATGCATACGAGAGAATAACCTAGGAATTGTTTGAAGACTCCGAATCATCGTATGCAGAGGCGGAAGCTCCTTGAGAATTGGGGCGTGTGTGGGGTGGGTGGGGGTGTCTCAACTATCTCAACACTTCAGGCGACGGTTCGCACACTTTTACCCAGGGGTATTTCATCGAAATTATATGACGTGAATTAAGATTAAAAACGAGTTAATATTGAGGACATAAAACTGCGTGAATTTGCTCCTCAAAAACAGATTGCATTAACGCTGCCATTTGTCGGTACGGTAATTGGAAGAAAGAACCTCTTGATTTGACAGTCATCAACTTGACTGGCTTTTTCAAAAATGGCTATATTAAAAATGGGAGGCCCCACCTTCTTAAATGTGGATGTGGGAGTCAACAGCACCGCTTTGGTCGCCCATGATATGAGATAACAGCTTTGAAGCTTGATTAATTGGAGCACCTTGGTCATCGAAATAAATGTAAACACCTTAGTCATCTACGGCTTGGTATTATGGCCGATATTTGGAGGTTTTGATTCCATTCTGGTCACAAAGACTTATTCTGGTCCCCAAAGCCTCATTCTGATCCCCACAGCCTTGTTCTGATTCACAGAGCCTCATTCTGGTCCCCAAAGCCTCATTCTGATCCCCAGAGCCTCATTCTGGTTCTCAGAGTCTCATTCTGGTCCCATAGAATCATTCTGGTCCCCAAAGCCTCATTCTGATCCCCAGAGCCTCGTTCTGATTCCCAGAGCCTCATTCCGATCCTCAGAGCCTCAGTTTGGTTCCCTGAGCCTCATTCTGGTCCCCAGAGCCTCACTTTGGTTCCCTGAGCCTCGTTTTGATTCCCAGAGCCTCATTTTGGATCCCTGAGCCTCATTCTGGTCCCCAGAGTTTCAGTTTGGTTCCCTGAGCCTCGTTCTGGTCCCCGGAGCCTCGGTTTGGTTTCCTGAGCCTCATTCTGGTCCCCAGGGCCTCATTCTGGTCCCCAGAGCCTCGTTCTGATTCCCAGAGCCTCATTCTGGTCCCCAAAGGCTCATTCTGATCCCCAGAGCCTCATTTTGGTTCCCAGAGCCTCATTCTGGTCCCAAAGCCTGATTCTGGTCCCCCAAAGCCTCATTCTGATCCCCAGAGCCTCGTTCTGATTCCCAGAGCCTCATTCTGATCCTCCGAGCCTCAGTGTGGTTCCCTAAGCCTCTTTCTGATCCCCAGAGCTTCATTCTGGTCCCCAGAGCCTCAGTTTGGTTCCCTGAGCTTCGTTCTGATTTCCGGAGCCTCAGTTTGGTTCTCTGAGCCTCGTTCTGATTCCCAGAGCCTCATTCTGATCCTCCGAGCCTCAGTGTGGTTCCCTAAGCCTCTTTCTGATCCCCAGAGCTTCATTCTGGTCCCCAGAGCCTCAGTTTGGTTCCCTGAGCTTCGTTCTGATTTCCGGAGCCTCAGTTTGGTTCGCTGAGCCTCATTCTGGTCCCGGAGCTTCATTCTGGTTCCAGAGCCTCGTTTTGATACCCAGAGCCTCAAATTGTCTCCCTGAGCCTCCTTCTGATCCTCAGAGCCTCGATTTGGTTCCCTAAGCCTTTAGACTCGTACCCAGCTCCAATTCGCTGTCGCTCTATGGAGACTAGTTATCGGCAGGCATTTTAAATCAGCACTGCACAGTGATTGGCCCATGGTATTCTCCACCCACAATGCCCCTCCATGCTTGTTTGGACGTCGGCAAAATGGTACATCTTCAGAAAATTTATGACCTAGGCCTATCCAAAGTTCACAGCTCTTCACAAGATCATTATTGTTTAGCATCATCAGATAAACAAGACTAGTACGATCAGACAACATGAAGGCGAAAATACTGTATAATTGACGTAATTCGTTGTTTTCCGCGTTTCAATGGTTGATCTTCAATGCAGAATCTAGGTCAACTAAATTTATAATGTACGTTCAGTTTTATTTTTTTAACAACAAAACTTGCATAATGTTAGCAACAAAAGTACATATAGGGCGTATGAACAGTACTATGTATTGAATGAAGAACAGAAATGCTGCAAATCCCCTGACCTGATCATGAACATGTCACGCTAAGAACCTTGGAATAGGGCATAAATTTTCCGAAGATGTACCGTCTTGCTGGACGTCGTGGTAGTCGTAGAAGCGAGGGCTTTATTTAGGAAACCTACCATAATCGCTCATCGCTCATCAAATCTTACAAAGGATCTATATAATACTTGGTGGATTGGTGGCCGTAGCGCTCAAGGCCCTTTATCGCACCATAGACGAGTACTGGTCACTTGATACACACGAACAACAACAACAACACATATTGACATTGGTCTATTTACCGGTCTAGATTTAGACCGGTAATTCAGCCAATCAGAGAATACAAAATGCCTGCCGCTAACTGGACCCCAACGGTGCGTGTGAGTTGAGGGCTAGGTACGAGTCTACTAAGCCTTATTCTGGTCCCCAGAGCCTCGTTTTGATTTCCTGAGCCTCATTCTTGTCCCCAGAGCCTCATTATGGTCCCCAGGGACTCGTTTTTATTCCCAGAGCCTAGTTTTGATACCCAGAGACTCAGTTTGGTTTCCTGGGCCTCCTTCTGATCCCCAGAGCCCCAGTTTGGTTCCGTAAAACTCATTCTGGTCCCCAGATCCTCAGTTTGGTCCCCAGAGCGTCATTATAGTCCCAGAGCCTAATTCTGGTCCCCAGAGCCTCGTTTTGATTCCCAGAGCCTCATTCTTGTTCCAGAGCCTAATGCTGGTCCCCAGGGCCTCATTCTGATCCCCAGAGCCTCATTTTGGTTCCCTGAGCGTCATTCTGGTCCCCAGAGCCTCAGTTTGGTTCCCTGAGCCTCGTTCTGGTTCTCTGAACCTCATTCTGCCCCCCAGAGCCTCAGTTTGGTTCCCAGAGCCTCATTCTGGTTCCCAAAGCTCATTTTGGTCCCCAGATCCTCGTTTTGGTCCCAGAGTTTCGTTCTGATCCCCAGAGCCCCAGTTTGGATTCTCGGGCCTCATTCTGGTACCCACAGCCTCGTTCTGATCCCCAGAGCATCATTCTGATTCCCAGAGCCTCAGTTTGGTTCCCTGAGCCTCACTCTGGACCCCAGAGCCTCAGTTTGGTTCCTCGAGTCTCATTCTGGTCCCCACAGCCTCGTTCTGATCCCGAGAGCATCATTCTGATTCCCAGAGCCTCAGTTTGGTTCCTTGAGCCTCATTCCGATTCCCAGAGCCTCATCCTGGTCCCCATAGCCTTGTTCTTGTTACTGCGATTTCTCAGGAACTACAGCATGGATCTTTCTTAACTTTGGTACACAGGTTCCCCTTGCGGTCTGGTTGTGCAAGATAACTTTTCTGGTCCGATTCGAAAATCCAATATGGCCACCAGGCGACCTTTTTGATTTCCCCATGAAACTTTGTTATCGCGATTTCTCAGGAACTACTGCATGGATCTTTTTCAAATTTGGTACACAGTTTCCCCTTGGGGTCTAGTTGTGCAAGATACCTTTCCTGGTCCGATTCGAAAATCCAGTATGGCCACTAGACGGCCATCTTGGATTTCATCATGAAATATTGTTATCGCGATTTCTCAGGAACTGTAGCATGGATCTTTCTCGGAATTGGAACACAGGTTTCCCTTGGGATCTAGTTGTGCAAGATACCTATTCTGGTACGATTCGAAAATCCAATATGGCCACCAGGCGGCCATGTTGGATTTCCCCATGAAAATTTGTCATCGCGATTTCTCAGTAACTACTGCATGGATCTTTCTCAAATTTAGTACACATGCTCCCCGTGGGGACTAGTTGTGCAAGATACCTTTCCTGGTTCGATTAGAAAATCCAATACGGCCATCAGGCGACCATCTTGGATTTCCCATGACACTTTGTTATCGCAATTTCTCAGGAACTACTGCATGGATCTTTTTCAAAATTGGTACATAGGGTCCCATTGGGGTCTAGTTGTGCAAGATACCTTTTTTGGTCAGATTCGAAAATCCAATATGACCGTCAGCCGCCCATCTTGAATTTTCCCTTCAAACATTATCGTGAACTCTCAGGAACTATTTCATCGATCTTTCTGAAATTTGGTACACAGGTCCCACATGGGGCCTAGTTGTGCGAGATACCTTTTTGGATTCGATTCAAAAATCCAAGTTACGCTTCAAATTAATAAGGTATTCCCGAGTTGTGACGTTGCATCACAAGAGTCGGCGGATCAAAAAGTGAGGCATATTCTATATATTGAGTATAGAGAATATCCATGCTTTCACCTCCTATATCAAGGAGTTCAGATGATACCGAATTAAAGGTATTTCTGCAAATTTTAAATCAGTTTACTTAAGTCCAGCGTTTCGTCTGCTGATGGGTCGGCTACACGAAGGGATGTCACTCTTTTGACTCAACGTCACAACTCGACAACTGTAGACTACCGGTACTGCGTCTTTCGATACAACGGAGATAATCAGGATTCAGACACTTTCAAATTTTCAACATTACTGCAGGTACCGGATCCCTTCAGCATTAAGTTGTTTGCCGGTACCATCTTACTATTTTAGAGCGTGACGTATCTCAAACTAGCCCAGTAAGCAGAACAGAATTAGCATTCGTTCCTAATTACAACATCTTATGTACGTATGTTTCATAGCTCATGCCAAATTGTCAAATAGATTTGTCTTCGCTTCCAGTACCAAATAATGACACGTGCAAAAACAAAATACTACAAAACAAAGACGATGGATGCTCCGGACATTCAGTTTCAGACTAACTTTGCTCATTTCATTTGTACTATAGCAACCGACATCAAGTACAGTTTCTAGAAACTTGAAACTGAAACTTATAAAGATAACATCTTGGTGTTTTCCAGTGTCCCTTTTCCGATAAATTTTCGCTCAAATTCCAAATTCTGCAAACAAAATTACAAATCAATTGTTTGTTCTTAGTAACAATGGACAAAAAGATCCTCTTGTCAGCTTACAATTATCGAACAATGGTTGGCGCCAAGATCCTTCAAGATCTCTCGTATTCTGTAGGTTCTTGTACTTAACTGGGCTAAGGCTGATTGACAGTTCCATTGACCAAAATTACGTACAAAATAATAATTAAAATGTGAATGTGAAGTCATTGTTTTCATTTTTCTTTTTTCGGTATCTTCCTCGTTTCTAGATTCACACGTGGTTGAATTTCCATGACTATACTCCTCCAAGTCTTTGGGAAGAAATCACCACAAGACTGACAAGGGGTGGGAAATTTTATTAATCAGAGTTTCAAGTATAAATCTCCCTTAACGTGGACGGCTATATATTTCCCCTACCTGATAAAGGCACCGGTTTTAACTTTCGATACTTTCTGAAGAAAATGAAACTTTAACTTCTGGTGAACCATAAATCACACAAACACTCGTAATAGCATACAATAATGCCTTTTTTATATTACTCCTCGACTGCACATCACCGTTCAACGTGGACAGCAACCCCGTCTTATTCTACTTCACGGGAGCTTCAATACGACATCATGCAGGCCATATAAGGACACTTCACAACCAGGAAAATGGTTATAACTATCACCCCGAAAAGATGATTAGTTAGAGCCATAACCCTTTTTTATGATCACCTTCAAAAATGATTGGCAATCACCTTTGAAGAGTGATGAGCAATGATTGTAAATTTGGGTCAGTCATCACCCTTAAAATGTGATGGCCGTCAGCATTTAATCAACTCTTTTCTGGTTGTGTTGGTTGTCCATATATTGAACAAGCATTCGCATGCGCATCCGAAAATACCCTTTTGCCGCCACTCCTTCACGCGCATAAGCACAACGTCATCACCTCTCAACGTGAACTGTCCCATAGTCTTATTTTACACAATGGCGGTTTCCGTGCTCGCCACATTTGACCTATGGTAACCCATAAATCGTCAAAACACTCCCAAGCGCACCCGGAAATGCCTTCTCATTACTATTCATCGACTGTGGGTGCACACCATGACTTCACCGCTCAACGAGGACAGTACACTCGTCTCATTCTACACACCAAAAAATCTTCAATACGGCACCATGCACGCGACATTTGGATCCATGGTGACCCATAGAGCTCCCAAACACTCATAAGGGTATACAAAAATGCCTTTTCTGTACTATTCCTATATAATACAGTGTAAAACTCATACGGTAAAAGCGACTGGGATACGTAATCCCACATACGTATATGGGATTGAGCGCGTGCGACGCTTACTGTACAACCACAACGGTAGAAGCAAGCTGCGAGCTTCTTGTGCTACAACAACCTTTCTCTCGGGAGTGTCGTTGATATTTCTACTAAAATATTGATGAAAGTAGCGATTTAAATTATATGGGGGAAAAACTCCCACGTTAACTTGATCAAGGGATGAAAATCCCACTCTCGAGAAGAAAAATACATCCTAACCTCTCTTGGCCTCTCTCTTAATTCTCGACTCCTCATGCACACCATGACATCACCACAAGTGCTGAATAGCACCCCACTCTTATTAAGGCCCATTCTCACGGTGCGAGTTGTAGTAACAACTTGTAGCATACAACTCAGTTGCATCGTGGGAACACACGTGCGATTTTAGTCGCATGCTACAAGTCGTATGAAATAGGGCAGGTCCTATTTCATGCGATTATTTGCATCCTACAAATCGGGGGATTCCCCCGCCGAGTTGTTACTACAAATCGCATCGTGAGAATGGGCCTTTATACAACACGATAGCTTCGATACGACACCATGCACGCCACATTTGGACCCATGATGCCCCGTATATCGCACAAACCTGCTCATGCCCATCCGAATACCATTTCTCTGTTACTCTTCAACTGCGCAGGAGCACCTCGACGTCACCACTCAACGTGGACAGCACAGCAGTCTTATTGTATATACCACGAGAGGTTCAATACGAACCACGCCTCTTCAAATGCTAGATTTCCACTGTATATACTACTGACGAATAGGAATATGCATACGAGAGAATAACCTAGGAATTGTTTGAAGACCCCGAATCATCGTATGCAGAGGCGGAAGCTCCTTGAGAATTGGGGCGTGTGTGGGGTGGGTGGGGGTGTCTCAGCTATCTCAATACTTCAGGCGACGGTTCGCACACTTTTACCCAGGGCTATTTCATCGAAATTATATGACGTGAATTAAGATTACAAGCGAGTTAATATTGAGGACATAAAACTGCGTGAATTTGCTCCTCAAAAACAGATTGCATTAACGCTGCCATTTGTCGGTACGGTAATTGGAAGAAAGAACCTCTTGATTTGACAGTCATCAACTTGACTTGTCACCTCAGGCTTTTTCCAAAAATGGCGATATTAAAAATGGGAGGCGCCCACCTTCTTAAATGTGGATGTGGGAGCCAACCGCACCGCTTTGGCCGCCCATGATATGAGATAACAGCTTTGAAGCTTGTTTAATTCGAGCACCTTGGTCATCGAAATATATGTTCGATAATCTTGTAAAGGATCACCTCGAAAGGGTTTCAAACACCTTAGTCATCTACGGCTAATCTTGGTATTATGGCCGATAATTGGAAGTTTTAAAATCTTTTTCAAGCAAATAGATGATATAGATTCTCAGGAAGTACCCTTGATGTGCTTATCGTGTCTAGATGCTAGTTTAGGTCGCGCCTGCCTCCCAGATGGAATAAACAACTCATGGGATCCACGAGTGAACAATATTCTTATTATGGCCGTTTAAGCGAAAACTATGAAAATCATTCATCTGAGTTGACCCTGTTTATATTATTCGGGCATCACTCGGTTCATTGGCCAAATTTCTTTCAGTTTTGAGAAATTATGGTGTGAGAAAACTTGGTCTATACTTCAGGCACCTCAACAGTGTCTTTTAGTAATGGTAAATATTTGCATTTGTATTCCAGTTGTATAGAAAGGCATTTGTTTCACAGCCCCTTATTTCGGGATAATCATTCAAATCGACAACGATGGATGATAGAATTCTAGAGGAGAAGCAGTGCGATAAATAAAAGGCGGTGCAACTAAAGGCATTTTTCTTTTATTTTTATGGCTTGAATTTGAAATCCCCGGACAGAATTTGAAACGAAAAAATATGATAAAGTTGTTTGAGAATTTTATAATAGTTATCAGTAGATATCATCTTTTAAAACTAATAACATTTTTTTCAATTCCGTGAAAGTTGTGTGTGAAAGGAAACGGAACGGTCATAATCCAAAGCGGCCATAATACCAATTAAACTCACCCGTACAGATCGATTCCCGTTACTCGCAATGAAATCATTTGGGACACCTTTGAGAATGATCCATGTTTGGGTCGGGTTTTGTTCAGCTTGACATCAGCTTGACTCTATTGGAGTCTAATATGAGAGAAGTAGTTATTTGAAGGATTTTTTTTCGTAAAATTATATTTATTAATTTTCATAATTTATTGATAATATACATACCGTCAAATAACCCATAGGGCAGGCAACTGTGGGTAATAAGACGAGGGTCCAAGTTAACCCTATCAGATTTTTTTAATTTTGTATTTATGTGTTTTCTTCGTAAAAACTGCATGATAAATTTAAGAAATAATGTTTTCATAGGCGTGCTCAATGGCTATTTTACGCACGGTTAGTGTTGGAATTTTCTATTTTAGGGCAAGTTTATAAACTTTCCCACAATAACCGTGCGTAAAATAACCATTGAGGACGCCTATGAAAACATTATTTCTATTCTATTGCACTACCCAAATTGATTATCAACAAAGATTTATAATGAAAGGTTGAAAACATATTTTAAACTTTGACAACCTTTCTCCCCTTTCTTGAGAAAAATTCGTCCACTGATGCTCCCGTCTCGGTTGGCATAGTGCCGATGTCAGTTGACGAGTTTATGTGATCTCTCAAATGGGGAGTGATACGGTCAGCTGTGTGGAAATTACGTGGATATATGTCTACTTGTGTCGCTTTGTTAATCAATTTCATGTTGGAAACAATACTAGTAGTTAAACTTGATGAAGAAATTTCATCTTTGTTTGTTTGTAATTTTTTTTTTTTTTCCAATTGTTAGTTGTGTGAAAGCAGACTTGTGAAATGGAATCTCCCAATGAACAACTGCACTTGACGCGATTTCACATAACCGTGCTAAAACGTGTAATAAATGCACGGCTGGTGCGACGTCATTGACACAAGTGTTATAGAATAGTAAATAATAGCCTGATATGGTATAAAATATTTTTTTATTCCCTTTTTCATGGAGAAAAGCACAAATTTTGAAGAAATCTGACGAAAATATAACTTTTCTTGTGGCCCACATGGGCGCCATTTTAAATTTAGCCATGATCCTCTGCTCATGAAATCATGCAAATGGGCCCCAATATGATACTCTACAAAGTCATAGAGTTTCAGCTCTCAACTGTTTGTCGTTCCGGAGACAGGAGCAAAAAAACAATAACATCAGGGATAAGAACTCTCGTCATTCCCAGAGCACATCAAGTTCGATAACTCTAGTTGGCAGATCACATCAAGGTCGATAACTCTGTGAGAAGGTGACACTGACCTTCCCAGAGAAAATGCCGACAACGTCCTCGATTATAAACCTTTCGAGCTCTTTAGCAGTCGTTGTTAAACCTATCTTTCTCACGCTTGCGTCTCTCATTATCTGCCCTCGGGCTAGTGGTTCTGATCAGACCAGATCTTTCGGCGCCATCTCTAAAACGTTCAACTAAATCCTTGCCAATTTCATCTAATTATGCATCTAGTTTCGATCCTTTCCATCGGATCATTGACCAGTGTCTCATTAATGGTTTATATCACGTTTGGTATCATCCCATATCATCTTAGATTTAGAAGAGACATGCCTACTTTGTTGTACATCATTACCTCTTTCTACCAGATAGAGATTTACACAAGGAACATCAGAAAAAAAGAGGATCAAATTCACTCACATGGAAGTCATATACTAAACTAAGAAGTAGTCTACCATTGCAAATAAACAAGCCATTTAATTTCCAAAACTGCAATAATCTTCTCCCAAAGGTGTTCATTTTCTAATTATCTAGAGATTCTCTTTGTTTCTGTAATCCCAAGACATTCAAATTATATTCGGTATCTAACGATGGTCTCATAGAATCCTCCATATTCAATGACTCTCACACAGTATCGCCAAAGCTGACATAATCTGGTTCCAGCTCAAAGTCACGAGCTAAACACACATGATACTACTCCCCAGTACTGAATTCTAATAATTCCTGTTCAATCTGATCAACACTATCCACCGATGAATATTTGTACCTTCAGGTGGGATATACACAGCCCCCGGCAATATATCCTTCTCATATCCAAACAAGTTCTTGCTAATCTCCAACCATAAAACATATTTAGATTTACTTTGGATTGGCCTAACGTGTTGCTTAAATTACAGATAATCATACCACCACATTTAAGAACACTTAACTTCTGTTTATTCTTTATGTAAACATTATAACCTAATTTTTGAAACTCATCTCCTATCATCAGTCACTGTCATCTGTTTTGACTTCAGTTATTAAAACTATATT
>JAVTVY010011104.1:0-50047 GCA_036873755.1 Hanleya hanleyi | reverse complement strand
TAAAATTGTGAGCTCTAAGAATTCAAACTGTAGAATTGAAATTTTCTGATTGACATTGCATAAAATTCATATTATCAGAATTACAGTCTTGTTCAACCATGTCAACTGAGAATATTCAACGAAGAAAGCTTGTAACGTAAAATTAATAAACCAGTAATTACTTCACAATTTGAACAGTTGATTTCAAAAAATGTTTTCTTTATTTAATTTTTGCAGCACGCACTGTTGCTCGCCAACATTTTATTTACAAACTGATGACAAAATTGATGATAGCAACATGATGTGAAAACCATTGGCTATCAAAACCATTGGCTATCAAAACCATTGGCTATCAAAACAATTCTCCTACTATGTGTTATACATGGAGATGACCATGACAGTACACATAAACATGTCTCTATCAGACATGGCAGCCAAACAGTATTTCATTCATTGTCTAAGTAAAACAAAAATAGGGATGTTATGGTTAAAAACATACCAAATCCAATTTCCATTGACGATATCCTTTGGGGGGAACAAAAACATTCTCGTATACATGTGATATTACCAATGTCAGAATTTTTCAAGCACATCAAAATTTATTAAGACAGTCAGAGATTTAATCATACTGAAGTTCTCATGTTGGGCACATAAGGTTAGTCTACAACATAACCCACCCCTTTCTGTTCCTCACACACACCATACCAGAATTGCAGAAGCTTCAATTTTCACTGTTTGTTCTGTTTATATTTTGCATTGTTTAGGTACAGTCTCTATTTGCCCGTTAACAAGACAGACTGGTTCAATACTAATCAATCCATAGTATTGGACTATGGTGCTGTCTATACTGTGGTACTGTCTCCATCTACAAATCATACTGGACAGGTAAGTTTGATATTCTATCACACTCTTTCCAATAATTCATTTAAGACTTCTTGAATTTCTTGTAACATTGTACTTAAAAGATATTTACAGTGCAGGCCAGAAATATCTATTTTCTGAGATCAAATCCTATTCTCCTGTTCCCACTTCAATTCCTAGACAATAGTTTCACAGGCCTCGAAAATTGGTTCATTGACGTAAGTGAAAAATTGGTTACTTTAATTTTGGCTTACGTAACCTATTGTTTGGTTGCAATGTTAATTTTTACGTAATCAGTTGGTTTCGCAAAACGGTCACCGGTACATAATTATAATAGCGTACCATCCAGGACTCTGTCGACAGCACATGGTTGGCGACTAAACAGACAAATGGGTTAACATGAAATAAAAAAATAGCGAGTGGTGAATGTTTTCATCAGTCAGAATAAATTTTATGACATCTTCAGCTGTTGCTGTAAAGTTATTGGCTTCATAAATACTGTGTTGTTCACCTTTCGCATGTTTTCATTGGTCAGAATAAAATATCCAGACATCTCCAGCTGTCGTAAAAATTTTCATACGTGCAGTTGCATGCATGGGCAAGGCATGGGCGAGCCCTTATTTGATACAATAAGATCACGTCAAGGTTGACAGTTCAGACAGCCCGTCCCATTCCCGTGCAAAGCATGGTACGCTTTAAAGCAGGATGGCCACATGTGCATTGTGAATTAGTTTTGCTTTTAAAACAATTGTAGCCAAAGTACACCATCTGTCATTTTGCATGCTGAAAGACACATGCCATGTGATTAAAGTTTGTACAGTGGACAGACAGAGAAGAGATTGTAACATTTTTTGACCAGAGCATATGTACCAGAGGCGCAATCGCGTAACCGATTTTTTGTTCTGGCCATTCGGATCGTTCGATCGCGCCAAGTTTCGAGGCCTGGTTTCACTCCATCGACCCAAAATGTTCACTGATACATGACTCCCAGTGTACATTCTTGTTTTGTATTCTTCCTCCCCATCCTATATCTACAGCATATGACAGATTTTTAACTATTAATAACTGGTGTAAATATGGTAAATATACATCATATTCTCTCACTATTTCAAGAAAGGACCATTTTTCTTACACTGATGAGAATTTTGGCAAACTTCCAAGTTATCACTGATTAAGTATATTCTCCATGCTGCAGCCATTAGACATGTTAGACTGAGAGGGAAAGTACGAGCCACAAATTTAAGCACTTTTACCCATCTGTCCTCTGGATCAAGAATCCTTGGTCCAAGAATTAAAGTGGGAAAGGTGAATTGGGCTGTGACTGCAAAATTTGTACATTTTATTCACGATCTTGAAATTCATGGACACCTGTACATTTGACACAATTCAGCCAAAAATGCAGCCATTTATGAAGGGGTAGTTTATGCTATTTTGGGATTGAATCCTCCATCTTGTACAATAACAGGACTCTTGTCTACAGGTGATAAAATTTGATCGATCAGTCATGCACATCAGGTGACTTCTTTTCTTTACATAAGGTCTCAAATTGCTTAGAAGAGCTCTGCGGTTTGAAGATTTTCTCTGGACCTTGACAGGGTTGCCACGATCATGAAAATGCCTTCACAGTCATGAAAAAGTCCTTAATGTTATATATTATAGGAAAAGTCGTGAATTCTTTCCCTTTATTCTTTCTCATGATCTGTTACTGATGGGCGGTGGCTCTCTCCGGGCACTCCACCTTCTTCACCATTCAAACTGGCTGTCACCATATAAGTGAAATATTTCTTTAAAGCGATCGGGAAAATATTTATTTTAATTTTTTACGATTTTATTACACAGAGTAAACTGCACTTGAAGCATGGTATTCTATGGTGGTCTGTTGCAATCATATTTATAGGTCCAGTGACGTCACACTGCCTTAATACATATATTTCAAACTTTGTATGCGCTTTCCAGTGCTTGATTCAAGCTTAAGGTATGTATAATTTGAGTTTCAACACAGACTCACTGTTCCAATGTGCATGTTCCAAAATCTGGGAAATTAAATGGAAGATTCAAATTGACTTGACACGAATGAGTCACCATCTCCCAGATTTTGGTGAAACATGCACATTGGAACAGTGAGTCTGTGTTGAAATATACCTTAAGCTTGAATCAAGCATTGGAAAGTGCATACAAAGTTTGAAAGTGCATCCAAATTAGGCCTCCACAGACCAATATATAATAGAGCAATGGCGGAGCAGTGTCAGATTAAAGCGGAAGGGGGGCATACAATTGAGCAATCTCTGATTGCTTCCTTGCTGTGTTTTCTATTCCAGGTGGTAGCTCACACGTACACCAATCTGGCTCCTAACACCGTATCCATGGGTTACCAGGTACCACAGTATATCATCATCACCACAGCTGAGGTCATGTTCTCTATCACCGGCCTCTCATTCGCCTACTCCCAGGTCAGACCACACCCTTTGCCCAAATATGGTCATATCTCTTGATCCAGCAAGCCCCACATCGCAAATAAGTCCCTCTCACCCTTTTTCTGAATTAGTTCATTTCTTTGTCAAAAATATGGCCATTTTAGCTCCACGAAAGCCTTATTTTTGGATTTCAGTCATTGGCTCTTTCTTTCTCTTAGTCAGATATATGCCTTTTGTCTTTTCACATTATCGTGAATTAAATGAAGAATTATTACACTCAAATCAGCTTATTTTGAAACCAAAATGAAGTGTTTCAGATTCGTTGCTTCATTTGGAGTAAGGGACGGTATCCAACCAGCGTTTGCTGTTGAGACGTTTTAAACGATGGAAAAAAACGCTCAGCTACTACACCCATCGTTTGCACCATCGTTTTTTTTGTGTAGCAAACGATCAAAAAAACCATCACCGGAGACGGCCGAAGGTACCGCTGTCGTTCGGAAGAAAACGTCGTCGTTTGGAAGACACTGACAAAAGACGATCGCACGTGTTAAGCTGCACATAAATACACACTGGGTGAACAGGCCGTGCCTTAGCTCTCAACTGCGCACATGTGTAACAAAATATAGCGCTATCAGCGAATGTGAAAACGGGTTTAACACAGGGGAAATAAATTACACTTTAATCGGCTTCCGCGTTTGTTTTAAAGGTTTGATTACGAGAAGTCGCTGTTTGTGTGCAAAAAATTTCTATGAAAATGACAACCATCTAGCTGTGATAATGGAAGTGTCACGTACGCAAATAAAACTGAATGGTTTAATAACACCCTCCCCATGTATGCACGGTGTAAAAAAATTCTTTGAATACGCCGGAAAAGGTAATCAACAGATAACTCTGCCGATATCTTACTGATCTGAATTATGTTCAGTTATTATTTAACTTAAAGAAATACCCGTTTCAAAAATATTTAGGTTGATAAATATTTTCTTGTTATTCAGGGCGATACGGAAGTCTACCGTGGAAAAATGGTGTTGATTCGCCTGGAAATTTTCGCGATAATGCCGACACTAGGTTTTGATCCCTTTCCTTGAAAACGCATGGATGCAATAGAAATCTAAATAAATATTTTTCATCGCGAGTATTATGGGACCATGAAACCATTATATGATTTTTGTATCTTCAGCGGTTTTCTTGTAATGTTTACCGGAAAACGTGTAACACGATTTGCAGGGAATTCCACAGAAATTCGCCCACTTCAGAGCACGTTTTAATACCTCACTGGCAAATCGTGTTACACTTTTCCCAATAAATATAACATGAAAAGAGCTGAAGAGACAGAAATGATATTTATATTTTCATGATCCTATAATACTCGAGATAAAAAATGTATTTAAATATTTTATTTTATGAATGCGTTTTCAAGGAAATTGATAAAAAAAAACTAATGTCGGTATATCGCCGAAAATTCTCGGCAAATCGACCCTGTTTCACGTTAAATAAACCAAAAAATGGAAAGGTTTCTAATATGTTATTTGGCCTGTGTACTGTATTGCAGTCCATATGGAAAATCAACACGCGCGTTTAGCTTTAATATTTTAGAAATATCGCAATTTATTCTACGGGTCTGTCTGAAAAAAAACCCCAGCTTGTGTACGGTCAAGGAGCACACGCGTACACGCACGTGGCCTTCCATTTCGACTGCGGTTTATCCCCAGCATAGAAAAGTCGACACAGGACTGCTCTCGCATGGCGGGAAAATAAAGACCGGTGTAGAACACGTGTCTGTCGAAACGTTCATGGCGATATACCAGATCAGAGAGGAAAACGCTATATTCACGATCCTTCAATTCACAAGTCGAATACATTAAAATTATCCAGAAAGTTTCTAGAGCTATACTTTGATGGGTGCCATGAAAAAGAATTGTCACGGGAGAATATTTGGTGACCCTGATATTTGAACATCGCTACTTGAGAGAAAGTGGAGGTGTGAATTTCCATTGAGTCTTCATTCAAGCATTTTTAATGTTTTAGATTGAAGGGAATTTCTCGGCAATGCGCTGAGACAGATGTAGTTTTTGACAACCAATCTTTTATTTGAGACTTTATCGAAACAGATCCAAATATTTGATTATCGGTGTTTTATTTATTATGGTCAACTTAACGCACTTTTATTCTACATTGCAGGTTTGTTTGCTCCATGGACATATTGAAACTAGAGGAATGACCGCCTTTTCTCCGGATAATATTATTCGCATATCCACATATTTCTTCGTTATGTTTATGTTTTGTTGTAAGATTCTAACCAATAAACATATGATTGTGCAAGAAAGTCCCATATCCCTATCCAGCAGGACTATACGTGGAAGAAACTAATTTCCGGTGAGCATATAGGTAAGAATCCTGCTTGATTAGTAAACAATATTGCCAAGCTGTCAATTTATTGTCTAGCCATAATAATAGTAAAGTGATCAGCTTTTTTGTCTGTTCTATTGGTCTACACACAGCTGGACTTTCGAGCCACGAAGGACGCAAGAGTTACTTCCGGAGGCGATATCCACGGGCATTTGCTTTATTACTACCATAATTTAAATAAATGGACGTTCACGGGAAGTATCGCTGAAGGGATTGTTCATTTCAAAGACATTATTAAATAAAAGGCAACAAGTGTCTTTGATTTTATACTTTTTGTTTATTCACAGTTGCACATTTCCGGGACAGTTTTAATTGATCACTCCGGGCTCTAAATAAGCTATGCAGTTTTGTTCCATGAAAAATATATTTAAGTGCATTTCTGGAAGGTTGGACATATATGATCTCATCTTTAGTACTATACACATCGTCTTTCACATCCAGCTTATTTGTTTCTCACCACAACCGATACTTCATTCACTATGGAACAACATACAGCAAATCAAGGTAAGTTCACATAAATTTTATTACTGATCGTATGCATTGCATTGTTGGAATAAAATATTGTTTAAACCAATAACAAAGAGAGATCAACAAATATGCGCTATGAAGAGTAATAAATGACATGTGAGAAATTGAGGAATTAACACGGTGGGATACAGCCCATAGCAAATTAAGAAGTAATAAACAATGGTTATTTTGATTACCCACTCGAATCCCAACGGCGAAACAAGACTAGTTAATTCTTGTTAATTACATACACGATCTCTCATAACTGGATCGACGATACCAAGTGACAAAATAATCTCTCTGTATGAAAATGTCATGCGGCGTTGCTCTAAAAGTTGTAAATGTACAACCACGGGTATCCGACTTCTATCGAAATTACAAACTTCAGATGAATAGAGTACTCATCACGTATAGATATTTGCAGATGTAACTTTAAAAGCTTACCAAACAAGGCGCGCTTCAAAAGCGCAAATTGAACAAAAACAAAATTATGAGTTACACCATTAGAAAACCGTTATCTATGGTGAATGTCTTGTAAATTTCTGCGTTTACGCATCGTCCTGAAAGAGAAAAAATATGCGCATTAGATTCTAATGTTTCACTCGACATTTATCTGTAATCAAACGTAATAATAATTGTTAAAGTAAAACTATGATCATCTCATTCCAAAAATTACAGATATTGTCCATAAAACAAATAAACGACTACCAGGTGTTAATTTTTGTTGACAAATTTTTCAATCATACAGACCTAATTCCAAACACTTTCAGATCATATTTTTCAAAATTATTTGTTGTCCACAGGTACCCAACTAGACAGGCTAAATTAAATTTATATCGCGATTTTTACTACTCTGACTTATAGTACTAAAATAAAGGGTCCCAAAATATGGAACAATTTACCCTCTCAGTTAAAATCTCACATTTCGCTCTCATTATTCAAATCGAGGATATAATCGTATTTATTCCTGGAACATAATTAGACATCTATTCTGTTTGCCGTCTGTGGAAGTTGGAAATTAAATTTGTGTTTTTGTCTCACTATGATGAGTTTACCGCATATTATCATCTTTGTAAATATAATAATTATTTTGGGATAAAACAAACCCCTCGGGGTTTTCATCCCACCACTATTATATTTTGTTTACTAAACATTATTGTTATGCATGGTGAAATAAAAATCAAATCAAATCAAATGGTAATCTAGAACTGACTTTTTTGAAGCCGCCTTCCAAAATGCGCAAAGCCCGTATTCTGCAAAATACATAAGATTCGAATCGCACGTTCATAAAACGATATCATGGTTCCATAATATTTTGTTTATTAACGAATTACACCGTAACCGATTCTAAGATATAGTCAAGCAGCACACGTATAGCAAAAATCTGGAGAAAAAAAACAACATTAATTTGTGTTCCGTTCTCATAATCCGTTTTTCACGGCCTCAAGCGACACAGTCGTTGTTGTTGTTTTTGCGTCTGTAAAGCGGGACTACTTTCGAGCCGATCGTTTGCCAGGAGACTTTCAATCGTTTGCTAGAAAACGTCTGCACCTTTGTTCGAGGTGTGAAAAGACGACCGGCACCCTCACCGTAGGTTGCCGGAGATTTCCGGCGATCGTCTTTATCTGACCGGCGTTTTTTAAAAAACGATCAACTCATACACCCATCGTTTGCATCGACGTTTTTTTTCATCGTTTAAAACGTCTAGCAAACGAACGTTGGATGGATACGGTCCCTAAGGAAACTGGCATGGGCTGAAATCTGCCCCCCTCCAACATTAGAGAGTGATTATTTGTTGGGATAGAATATACCAGCTGGCACATGCATATCGGCCCAGTGAGCAGGTTCATGTATCATATGTAGGATGGTGTGGGGCAACGGGCATGCTCTGAGTGACCAGTGCCATTGTACCGTAATGGAGTGCCCAAATAAATGTAATCTTGAGGTGATCCCTCTAATAATTCAATCACCCTATTCAAATTCAGTCGTCCCCAATTTTGGTGACAAAAGCTAATCAGTCATTCTAATAAATTTTATCACCCTCTAAAATGAAATATTGAAGAAATAATAGGTTATATTCACGATTTTGAAACATTTTCCTACGAAGTAGGCTACCATCTGCAAATTGTCCGGTAGTCAGTCAGTGAGTCCATCCGAGACCTTTCGTCCACAAAATAAGGAGAACCGTTGACAAAGGAATCTTGATTTTTTGCATGAAGATGCATTAGGGGACTGTTACCAGCAAGTTCTGAGCTGACCTACTTTTGATGAAGATTTCTGGTGACTTTTTATGAAAATCACTGGTGATTCTGACTAGGGTCGTGCCCATCTTAATATAGGCAGGATTTCAACTTGGGGCGGGGGGATTTCCAAGAGCTCAGTGCGCATCGGAGTCCTAATGCCTACCCTACTTTGTAGGTCCTGTGACGTTAGTCACACTGCCATGTGTCAAATTCCTTTGCTAATAAATTTTATCACCCCCAGGTTTTCTGGTAGGAAATTTCACTTCATATGATTGGATTATCAGAAGGATTACCATAATCTCGTGCCAATCCCAATTGTCAGACTGTATAAACGTTCTGTACATTCACATGGAGAGTACTCTCAACTGTGATGTTGTTGTATTCCAGGCACCCCCATCAATGAAGTCCGTTTTACAGGCAGCATGGTTGATGACAATCGCCATTGGTAACTTGATCGTGCTGATTGTAGCAGAGGTGGACATATTACCTAGTCAGGTCAGCACTCAATCCAATTCAATTTAATTTATTTGCAATTGTGTCCTGCAGAGTGGGAATTTCTTTCAGATATATCCACATTTTACTCGAAAACTTTCCATGACCTATGCATTGTAAGTGTGTACATGTTTGTGTGTGTGGGGGAAAATCAGGCAAATGCTGAATGATCTGGGAAAAATTCCAAGGCAAAAACTGGGAAGTTCCTCATACACATCATCACATCAAATCAATATGGCAATCCAAATTGAGAAATTAGGAGTCAAATTAGTCTGATATTTGTCAGAAATATGGGAGATGTTTGTTTTGAATGGTTATTGTATCCTCTATTACAACCAACTCTATGCTTTCCAGTTCTAAATAACAATTTGGATGTTGAAATTATGCCTAAAGGACTAATTCTGATAGGGATTTCACAATTGATCATAATTGTTTTCTCATCTTCCGCAATACAGGATGAAACTTAGATCTAAACAAATTTCATGTCATTTCAGTCTGCTGAGTTCTTCCTTTTTTCCGCCTTATTGGGTGTGGATGTGATCATTTTTGCTGTCATGGCAACCTTCTACAAATACTCCAATCAAACGAGACCAGTGGAGGAGGAAATGGATGATACAATGGGATTGGTCAATACTGACCAACCAGCAGACTTGCCCATGCAGGATAAACACATTGACTAAATGTTTGAAATCTGGGCTTCCAAGTTCCGTGTGTGAGACTTTAGTGAATATAATACCCTGTAACCACATAGCTATTTATGTTAAGGATGTAATATACAGTGAAACTTGTGTATACTGACCATGCTTGGGACCAGATAATACTATCAGGTTTTTGACAGGGTTCTGGTTATCAAGGTTCAAATTTATGTATTGGGACCATGGGTAATGTCAGTATTTAGAGGTTGGTCGGTTTTTCCAGGTCTTCACTGTAGTGGTAGCCTAATTTCCAGAGAGTAACCATGGTGCATGTCATTGCTCTAGTATACACTCTGCAACCATGCAACAAGGACCTGGAAGATGTGTGTCACATTCATTAAAAATGTTGGGAACCTTTGTCCAATCCCTGCGAACATGGCCAGCTGGCAACCTCTGACCTCTTGACCATTCTTTTGTTGTTTGCACATGCCAAGCCACTTTCAAGGACTGATTGAAATGTCTGCATTAAGGGCTGTTCCAAAAAAAGTACATGGGATGGGGGGAAAATTATTCATTTCTAGAGTATATGGGTGGTTGGTGGTATACAGTCATTCAACATTAGTGAGATAGAATAAATGGTATATGGGTGATTGGGGTCAGAAAAAGTAATCTTCCCCCACCCCATGTACCTTTTTCTGAAACAGCCTAAAACTCAATGTAAACAATCAGAGTTGAGCAGTGATTAATATACATGTATCGACCAAGGCACAAAGCTTATATCTAGGGTTTTTGCAGGGTAAGATAGGGGAGGGGCATGTGCAAAGGTGCCGTGGATTGTTCCTTCAAGGTTCACAGGTCTACAATACATACCTGATATAGAGTACAGTGTGTGGTAACCTCCACCCAGTTGTTTCTCATCTAGATGCCCATCGCCGATCTATTTTAATAGCTGAGCCGTCTGAATGTTATTGTGACAGGTGACATCACTATATGCTGATTGCAACGATATGACTGACTAAATGGTCTGTACTGGTATTAGGCATTATTAGTTCTGGATAATTATCTGGCACTATTCAATGAAACACATGCAGATGTTAAAGGTTGTGGAATGTATTTTCTTGAAGATTCTATCTCCTTGCTTTGGGGATTTTCCCCAGGATATATAATTTTGTGCAGCATTTCCAGCTAGTTTATACAATGTAATGTTATAATGATCCTTGTCAGAAATGTTTTGATTGGGTAAATGTTCTTTCAGTATTCTCAACAAGCGAGTTAAATTTGCCAATTGCTTACAAAATTTGAATGGACCAATCATCTGTCTTGTTACTGGAAGATATCTTGTGATACATATTATATACAAATTAAGACAGTTCAGTGTTGTTTATATGTATGTTTATGCCATTTATATTGTGGCAAGGAAAGTGGTAAAACTTATAGGCATATCTTACCCTGTCAAACTATATGTTGTGACTGCATGTTGTCCATGACCAATAAAGCATACAGGTGTTTTTGATGTTAGTAATTGGATTTTCTGACACAGGCAATATTGGAACCAAATACTTTGTTATGCACACATGCATGGCATCTCTGGATGCTGTTCCCTCGCTAACTGGTCAATGTCACATGATTTCATCATGCCATGATTCTGATTGATCACATGATCGGTAATCAGGCATGGATTGGTTGATGTAGCTGGTGATCTGATCAAAAAGATCATGTTTCTGCACACCAGATTTATTGAATGCCAAATCTGGGTTTGTCTCCAAATAGAAAAAAACATGTGGAATATATGGATCTTTGGACTTTGTTCCCAGCATACCAGCAAATTTCTTGAATTTTCGGATGCCAAAAACTACCATGTGTGCTAGGCTTAGGGTTAAAGTTGTGAAGAAAATGGTCTAATATATGACAGTCACAATCTATGAGGATATCATAGTGGCACTACATGTATTTGTTTTATATTGTATGATATGTGATGTATTAGTATCTTACTATTGACTCCACCTCTACTGTTTAGATATATACATTTCTTTATCTACTTATTGTATTCTAGGTTTTATGACATTTTCTAGTTCAGTGACAGTCGTTATATTCATATAACATCATTTTAAGTATATTACATTGTTTCATTATCAATTTCTCTAGTGTTGTGCTTTACAATTGTCTGTTACATATTTTCAGACTAAGGATAATTGATGTACTCAGTTTTGTTGTTTTTGCCAGAACTCACCTTTGTGATATTAGTAATTTGATGGAGAATATGAAAGAAAAATAATCCTAATGTTACAGTAATCCCTCCAATAATTCAGTCACAGAAAATGAAATTTTCCGCCATTAAATATGGGGGTGATCAAATTTGAAAGAAGTTGACAAAATGGTTCAAAATCACTATACCCTATTTCTTCTAATTTTTCGAACAGCATTTCTAGACTCGAAAGCAGAATAAAACCATCTTTATGTCAACTGAGGCTAAATACTGTGGCATAGATATGTTATTTATCCCAAGAACTGAAAATCTAGCAAGTAAATTTGTAGAATGTTAGCAGAGTTTCTCTCCGCAACTTTAGTTAACTTTTGCTGTCGGGTATAATCCATTATCTCCTCGTTACTTCAATGATTATGGAGGATGATCTAAGTTGGAGATGACTGAATGTTGATAGGGTGATTGAATGTTGATAGGGTGATTGAATGTTGATAGGGGGATTGAATTATTAGAAGGATTACCATATGGATGAATGTAAATTAATCAAAACATAATTGAAACAATGAATGAAGATATAATAAAACTATCAATTGTAAATTCACAATGTATAATTGTAATAGTTATAATTATGTCTCCCCCCAACTATGTTGGGGGGAGACATCTAGTGTTTGTTCTGTCTGTCTGTCTGTCTGGATGTCTGTCCGTCCCCTTGCCTTGTCTGCAAGATATCTTGAGAACTACTGGATGGAATTTCACCAAACTTGGATGGAAGCTTCATTGGGATAGCCCCCTCATTTGATTAGGTTTTGGTTTATGTGCGTGCATTCATCCGTGTCCGGTGTCCATCCATCCGTCCATCTACTTGTACATGTATATACAGGCCTTGTCTGCAAGATATCTTGAGAACTACTGGACGGAATTTCACCCCACTTGGATGGAAGCTTCAGTGGGATAGCCCCCTCATTTGATTAGGTTTTGTTGTGTGTGCGTGCATTCATCCATGTCCGGTGTCCGTCCATCTACTTGTACCTGTATATACAGGGCTTGTCTGCAAGATATCTGGAGAACTACTGGACGGAATTTCACCAAACTTGGACGGAAGCTTCATTGGGATAGCCCCCTCATTTGATTACGTTTTGGTGTATGTGGGTGCATTCATCCGTGTCCAGTGTCCGTCCATCCGTCCATCTACTTGTACATGTATATACAGGCCTTGTCTGCAAGATATCTTGAGAACTACTGGACGGAATTTCACCACACTTGGATGGAAGCTTCAGTGGGATAGCCCCCCTCATTTGATTATGTTTTGGTGTGTGTGCGTGCATTCGTCCATGTCCGGTGTGTGTCCGTCCGTCCATCTACTTGTACATGTATATACAGGGCTTGTCTGCAAGATATCTGGAGAACTACTGGACAGAATTTCACCAAACTTGGATGGAAGCTTCATTGGGATAGCCCCCTCATTTGATTAGGTTTTGGTGTATGTGCGTGCATTCATCCGTGTCCGGTGTCCGTCCGTCCGTCTACTTGTACATGTATGTACAGGCCTTGTCTGCAAGATATCTTGAGAACTACTGGACGGAATTTCACCAAACTTGGATGGAAGCTTCATTAGGATAGCCCCCTCATTTGACTAGGTTTTGGTGTGTGTGCCTGCATTCGTCCGGTGTCTGTCCGTCCGTCCATCTGCTTGTACATGTATATACAGGCTTTGTCTGCAAGATACCTTGAGAACTATTGGATGGAATTTCACCAAACTTGGATGGAAGCTTCATTGGGATAGCCCCCTCATTTGACTAGGTTTTGGTGTGTGTCCATGCGTTCGTCCGGTGTCCGTCCATCCGTACATCTGCTTGTACATGTATATACAGGCCTTGTCTGCAAGATATCTTGAGAACTATTGGATGGAATTTCACCAAACTTGGATGGAAGCTTCATTGGGATAGCCCCCACATATGATCAGGTTTTGGTGTATGTGTGCATGCATTCATCCGTGTCCGGTGTCCGTCCATCCGTTCATCTACTTGTACATGTATGTACAATGAAAATCGCTTCTTTGTAATTAATATTTTTAGATACGCAGCTTTGTTTAAGATGCTTATTGCTACATTAATTTTACAGCACTTTCCCTTAAATTATGTGCCCGTTCAAGGCAAGGTGGGAGGTTGGGGGAGACGTATGTTTTTGCTCAAAAAAAACAACCAGCATAGGCTTCATGCCGGAGCGGCAACTCAAGGGTCAAAGCGGAACCTCTAGTTGTTGTTCATATAGATTATTGCAAGTTCAGCATGCTCATTTATTAATGATATTATTACTTATTTCAGCACCGGTTACCACTTTTTGTGGAGTCTTATTTGCTCACTTAAACTGTATTGAGATTATGCAAATGTCAACACGATGCTCAGGCTGTGGTAATGTTTATACATGTACTTAGTTATTTAAGTTGGTGAGGGTATGGAGGGAATTAACAAGCGACATGAATTTAAAGATATGAATATTATAGTTTCGTGATGTGAAATTTGAATGACAAAACAATACTAAGATTTATTATTCTCAAAGATGTCTTCAAACAGGACATTCTGCAGAAGTACATGTACAAGTATAATGCTGTGCTTAGTTTACACAGAGCACTGTTAGACCATGGCCAGGTCACACATTGGCCCATCTTCACATTTCAAGTTAAATACTACACTAGGTTCCATCATTTTTCCCTTGACTTAGTGAATGGGGCAAATTCTTCAACTCTAAACCCACATGATGTCATAGCCAATCAAGATATGAGCTTAACAACACCGTGTACAGAGGAGTTTCTTTTATCTGTCTGTGTGATCTCCAAATATGGCAAGCTGTGGTTGTATTGATTTTCAAATGGAAATGTTCATATCCTTGGAATAGCCAATCAAATACAGGAGAATATGGACCATCAAACTGATGAGAAAATGCGATATTCAGCTAAGGTGACCAGTGTGTTGTGGTTGAGTATGTGAAGATGCCACTGGCCATGTATTGATCATATTTTAGTCACTATCTTGTTTCCGCCTCAAGAATGCCCACTATTTAGCTGTTAGCTGAGGACATTGCTATTATCCCCAAGTAGACATTCAGAGCAGGCCACGACCATATAGCCCAGGTCTTACTGTACCTGCTATTATACTTCCAGGGTACCTTGCTCGCTCTGGACACCAGGTGTGAGGGGCTACTTGCCGAGCAGCTCCCATATGCCAAATCATTTCTTTATTTGAGATAATAAATAATATAGATTTCACTTGTGTAAATGTTCAAATTATTGTTCTCTTTAAGCACTGGACTACTTGTATTTATACATGTATGTACATTTCTCACATAGATACTTTATTCAATGACAATGAATATACAAATCCTTTCCTCTGCAGGTGAACATGATTGTTGAAAAAGAATTAATGCGAAAACTCGTACAAACGCAGAGGCTACATATTTTTATTACATATTATGTTTCTACATGCAGGATTGTCCATCATTGCAAAGATATGATTATGTTAACCAAAACAATACTTCAGGATATTCAGAATATATCATCCTTGACATAGAAATACTGGACTGATTTTGGTTATTGTAATCATATTTTTGCTGTAATGTAAAATACTAAGAATTGATAACATAGGCTGCTCAGTATATTTTGCTGTCTCATTATAAAACACCTAGATCTAGTCATGAAACCAAATTTTCGCTGAATGAGAGAATAATATATATCCTATTTGTTCATGCAAGTTTAGTGATTTCTGTGTTAGACATTTTTCAACAAACATGTGCACCTGGAGAGGTCCAAATCATGGCAGATGATCCACTCTGTGACAACGCTGATAACACAACCTCTGCATCCTTGCCTGAGATGATTATTTCTTAGTTACCTGTAATTTTATGATTTTGGAGGGTGGCCAAATTTAGTAGAAAACTGATTGAATTCTGTCCACATAATTAGAGGTGATTGTATTATTAGAGGGTGTACACTGTATATAGTTGTTGTTATCCGTCTATCTATAGATATTCTGTAATCAGAGCCTAATTGTTGTGACCGAAGTGTAGATATTGCTGTATGTTCCAGATGGATTAGTTATAACTAACTCCTGTACATTTTACATTGAAATATTGACATTATTTTCTCTATAAATATTCCCTATTTTATTCTTCTCCATATTTTCTATTGTCTGTTTTACAGATCTATTTACCAGCCAAATTCTATTTTGGTCTTCCAAAGTTAAAACTATTTGAAGAAAGTTATTTTATATTTCTATAAACTATGGTATGTTGTTGATATATATTTACCACTCGCGTTATAAAGGTCAGATGCAAAACTACCGATATAAAATGTACAATGTTCTGTTTTGCTTTTTTTTTTTTTATTTATTGAACTTTTGCCTTTGGTGCTTGCAGAACAGAAGCCTATTGAGAACCATCTTATTTTGTTGCCACCAATGGGTATTTCCTGAATTAATTCTTGTATTTCTGGTTCGTACTTTTCCTCTTCTTCCTATGCTTACAGTATTGGGATTATTTTCAAATGAAATATTCTTATTGCCAAAATTTTCATCAATTATCATAGTTCTTTTTGGATTAGTAGGATAATTTGATGCATATTTACACCAGTTATAAATATTTCAAAATATTCCCCATTCTATAGACATGGGAAGGAGAGGAAAAGTATGAACCACAAATTTACATGTGAAGTTCTGTCCGGGGCAAACGTTTGTCTAAGAATTGAATTGGGAAAGTTCCATTGATTGCACCCTGGTTAAGACCGTATCTGAATATGCATATTAGGTTGAGGGGTTCCAAGCACTGCACGATTCATGTTCTAAACTGAAGAAAACCTCCATATTGATGTTTACAGACTATGTATGCCTACGACTTTTTGTGACATTGAAGTTGAAATATACATTCTGTGCAATACATGTCTGCTTTTTGCTCTTTGGAGTTCGTATTGTTGGAGCGAGTGGTTGGGTGGGCACTGGTTCCTGTTGCTTCAACGCATTTTGATGAGGAGCAACAGGAACTAGATAATGTGATGTCTAGCACTGTAATATCACTTGTCTTTATTGCACCATGTAAGCGTCCTGTCTGTGTCTTGTGCGCTGTCCTCAGTATTTTATAGGGTGGATGGAGGGTGTCTGGTTCCATGCTGCTTCAAAGATTTCTTCTTTGAAGTAGCAGGAACACAACTGGGCTGGGTGGTGCTTAGTTGTTTCGTCGTGATATAGCTGAAATAATGTTGAAAGCGACGTTAAATTCTATTCACTCACTCACTCACTCGTATTGTTGGAAGATAAGTATTATATTTCTGCAGACTTCTACATGTAATTGTATGCTGCTGATGATATTAAATATATCTTCAATAATATAAAGTGCAGTGTTCTTTTTTACCATACAGCGAGTCTTTTTTTTTGATGCGCCGTACCTATTCTCTATCCAGAATACTTCTCTAACCTCCAGCCCACTTCATATTATATTGCAAATGGCCCATAGTGAATATCGTCACTGCCTCGGTTTCATTGGTGGCAATCGTGAGAAGGCTAGAGACTTAACACATGCCTGTGTTCCATGCACATGCTTCTGTGTCCGCGCAGTAGCTCCAATGTTCTATGATTGTTGGTGAGCTGGTCATTTTTTTTGTACAGCACAGTGAATTAAATTTACATCTGTTCATACTCGGACGTATTTCAAGATCAAAATGAGATCAACAAGAGCCTTATGGGTTTCTATTTTCACCTGTGCAGGCCTATTTTAACCCTTTAAAACATATTATATTTACTGCAATTTGACCTTGATGAAATAGGTCAACTTGAATAGGCTTCCAATTAATCACCAGCTGTACTGCAGTGTAAATTTAAAGAACTGAGACAGGATTCCTCGAGGTACTGCGATAAATATAATTTGACCTTGATAAAAAAGACCAAGGCCAATCAAATTAGAAATTTGAAGATGGAAATACTTCTAGTCAATCAATCAGTTGCATATGTTATATGAATTTGGAGAGCTTCAGGTTCAGTCATATTAGGCTTCTGACTCATTGCCAGTTGCATATATTATACTGGGTACTGGGTTCGATCCCAGGCCGGGTCATACCTAAGACTTGAAAAATGGAACTTGTTGCTCCCTCGTTTACGCTCAGCATTAAGAGGATAGAACAAGGACTGGTTCGCTCGGTGTCAGTATAATGTGACTGGGTGGGGTGTCATCTCTGCCTACGGCATGATATTTCAGTGGGACAGCACTATAAAATGGCAGCATTAGATCTGCTCTGTTACAAGTAGGTACCCCTGCCCCTCCCCCTCCCCTCCCTTCCCCGTCGTGATATAGCTGAAAAAATGTTGAAAGCGACGTTAAACCCTATTCACTCACTCACTGCATATGTTATATGAATTTAGAAAGCCTGCACATAATCCTTCAAGGGATATTGTGTTAGTAAGCAAGACAGATGGACAGAATTTTTTTGGTAGTTTTTTGGTTAGGTTTTTGTTAGGATTAGGGTATGTTTGTTTGGGTCATCATCGCCGTGTGACCAGTAAGGTTAGGTGCGACGTTAAAATTCAAACAACCAACCAGATGACGGACAGATGAAACAGAGAATACCCTTCAGCCAAACCTGGCAGAGGATTAAACAATAGGCTTCTTTGTCATCACAAACTACATCAAGTCTGAATTGTACTTATATCATAAACACAAATTTTTTCAACTTTTTTTTTTTCAATCCCAGTGACCCTGACTTTTTGACCTCAGAATGAATCAAGTTCCTCTTTGATCCATGGGTAAGGTATACCCAATGTTTGGTACCAATCCATGACATAGAACTTGAGGTATCTCACAAGTAAGCAAAAGTTAACAGATGGACGGGGAAACTAAGTCTTTAGACCTGATCTGTGTCTTCATGCCCACCCCAGGTCATGGGATTGACATGAGGTGTCACTGTGTACTCTCCACGTCATGAACAGAACTAGATAGTCGTTGGAATACGATTGAGGAGGCATTCCTTTTGCATGTTAAGTAAAATAGATCAGTATTGGTGTTCAGAGTAATAACGTAAAACTTGAACATAGTGGTGCCACCTATAGACGAATGGGCACAAAAATATTCCCAAACGAAAACTTGAGGCAAGGGACCCACATACCAAATTTAGAAGGAATCCGTTCAGGTTTTCAAATGTTTATTGTACAGAAATTCAATTTTAACTTGGACCCCAGCTGGCACCGCCTATCGGCAGATTAAATGGCACAGAAAAAAACAAACCCCAAGTGAGAACTTGAGGGGAAGGTACACATACCAATATACCATTGATTTGGAAAGAATCCGTTCAGGTTTTCTGTCCGGAAACACAATTTTAACTTGATCCACGGTTGGCGCCACCTATAGGCGGATTGGCACGAAAAACAATCCCAACTGAGATCTTGTGGCAAGTTCCCCGACATTGGAACTAGAGAACTGAATCTGTAGTTTTACCGAAAAGTTAACTTGGCCTACAGGTGGCACCACTTACAAGAAACAATTCCGAGCAAGATCTTCAGGCAAGGTACCCATACACCAAATTTGGGGAGAATCCATTCAAGGTTTCAAGTTAATGTTCGAAAACGCAACTTTATATTGCCCCCCAGGTGGTGCAATTTTTTACTTGGCCCCCCAAGTGGTGCCACACAAAGGTACATTTTCCAAGTCCTTAAATCACCATACTGATGTGGCATGGCTGTCAAAAAGGCACTTTAGATGTAAATGGCTTCAGCGGTCTTACATTGAGCCAAACAGCCAGCCCCTTTCTGAGTCCTGGCTGTGAACCAATCACTGATGAGCTATCTTTGCAAATGAGAATATGAAAATTGGTACCCAAACAAAAATGGCCACTTCATCAAAGGTCCAGATGGAAAATTTTAGAAAAAATGCAGGTATCCAGTTTCAGACACAGCTGAAAAAACAAAAGGTGTCTTCCCCAAGACAGAAGCATTACGAACAATAAATCTGAAGTTGATTTATGAAGGCATTCGGAAGTTACCCGATGGAAAAGATTTGGTCTGAACAAATGAAAATTTGCATACATGGGAAATTGTAGATAAACCCCAGTTTCCAGTTTAGGACTGAGCTGAAAAACAATAGGTGTCCTCCTCCAGACCGGAGCATATGCACCACAAAATTGAAGTCGATTGGCAAAAGCATTCAAAAGTTATCTGATGGAAAAGAAAGAAGAAACTGAAAAACACAGAAGGCATCCCTAGAGATGCCGAATTAGGGGCATCAGCTCCTCAGACAGCTTGTCATGAGAGGTGACGGAGGCACCCGTGGGGTTTCCCGGTGAAAAAAGCAATTAGACTCAATGTGTGAAAAGGATAGGAACCAAATGTCATGATATGACTGAAATATAGTTGAAAGCCACGTTAAATCATATAAAGTCGCTCGCTCACTCTTCATACTACGAGGCAACTTAATTATTTTAATATTGGTTTCATGCTGTCATTTCAATGTTGGCCCATCAATGGACCGTTGCAAGAATAAATCATAACACTGCAAGTATGAGAAAAGATTTTTTTTAATTTTAGTACTGTGGCATGACATCAATTGGTATTCTGTGTGTATCACAATATCATAAAAGCAATGACAGAAGATAACGTTTATTCATTTTGATAGTCGAGAACTATAATTTTGCATATCTGTTATTCCATCATGCAAGTCTCTGCATTGAATAGCCGGATCTGACAATATATGTCTCGATACTGATCTTGTCTAACTTAGTTGTATGCAAATATCCCCCCCTTGGTAAAGTAAGCTAACATTATCACTGTGGGTATTCATTGCCATTGACCTGGGTTTTTTTTATCTGTGACCCAATCCCCCCTGGAAGTTTTCTGGGTTCGCACAGTAGTTCCTGTGTTCTGTAGGATCGTTGACGAGTCTGCCATCTTTTTGTAGTATTATGAATTAAAAGCACCGATGTTGCATTTGAATAGATGTACTTTCATACCATAACAGAGACATGCAGAAATAACAAATCTGGAGTGTTACAGATTTGTCTCAGGAGGCAGGACCGGTCGAAATTGAGCGACCGATGACTGGGGTAGTATAGGCCAGTACTAGACCAGTATGCAGGTTAAAAATCATCTAAAATTCAGTGATCGAAATGCATATTTTGAAATTTGATTTGCTCAGCGAGTCGTCATTCAGCCTTAAAGGTGAACTGCAAAGGTTTTCATATTTCCCTATTTATATTCTTCGTGGGCTAGTTAATGATGGAAATATCAGCCCAAATACTCTGTTTGGTTTTATTTGAAGTATTTTGTCTCCTGGTAGCTTTTGAAAAGTGATTTAAAGTTGGCATCTCAAGCCCGGCCGATTTCAGAAATGAAATCCGCATCGCTTATCTGCCCTTGTTTGACGTTCGATTGTGACATCACATCAGACCATCTTGCCAGGCGTCAATACTTGTAACGTTCAGTCTCCGGGCGGCTGGTCTGACGTGACGTCACAAGCAAGGAAAGATAAGCGATGACGTTTTGCAAATCTGAATTCAGCTGTGCTAGGGGTACCGACTTTTAAAAAGATTCTAGCAGACAAGATCATTCAAATTAAACCAAATGAAGTAGATAGACCGGTATTTCTATCATTATTCAACCTGTATAAAATGTGAAAACGGGAATCTAAAAACCTTTGCATTTCACCTTTAAACCTGTCAGCAAGTGACACATTATCAAGGTAGATGCTACTAAGGAAGTTATTGAAGAGAAGCTTGGTGTCCTTGATAAACTTGTGCTACATTTATCTCACTTGCGAAGTGATTTTCCCTGAAAGTTTGAAGACCCACTCATCTAGGTACCCCTCTCGTAGTGCAAAATCTGTCAGTTCGTATGTAAAAAATGATGACCTTTTTACCTTCAAAATTGGAGAGCCCGCATTTCCCCAATCCGCTTGGTGCATCTCCTACATTACAGAAACTTTTGCAGAATTTGCTTCAACAGTTAGAATCACCCACCCTACTGTGAACTGAATTTATATGGATATATAACTGCAATCAACTCTCCATATCAAGCTACGTCCACATGTTAGATTAATTAAAAATACATGTTATTTTGTTCCGTAAGACAGTTAACAAAGCGGTGATATTTGTACTTTGAACATGCTGGATAAAAATCGATAGGTCAAAATAACATTGTTGTGTCACAAGGAAGTTGAAATATTTTGATGTTGCACTCTGATGAGTTCTAATAAAATGATGATAATATCTGGCAACATTTGCATGCAGTCATGAAGCTGACAGTTTTAGCTGAAAGAATGAACATCTAATCTTGTCAAACAGCTAAAGTAGTAATGAATGTACTATGCTTATTGCATCAGCTTGGACCTTCAGCTGAGGATCCTTATCTATTTGACATATTTCAGCAGTGATTCATTTCTATCCATCAGTTATGGAAAGAAATAAACACTGCTACCATGATGTGTCAAACAGACCAGGACCCCCAGCAGAAAGTTTATGCTGATGCAATTTATGAATGGTTGCATTGTCTCATCAAAATGATAAACTCCAGGTTTTGGTGAATGAAAATAAAGGGAGCAGCATAATTACTAATACTGTTAAAGCAAATCAATATAGATGGGCAGAGATTTTACTCTGAAAAATGACAAAATCAATACAAATGGGCAAGGATTTCACTTTGTAAAAGTACAATATCAGTGTTTGAAACACACAACACCACACACATGTACCAATACTTCTTATAATGAAGTATTTTGCATATGAAAAGGCACAAAAGGCTACATAACTCAGAAGAAGAGGCATATACTTTCTATTATTGCCATGGCTATGGATCCTGTTGATTTAAACCATGTATTTACATGCATCATGAATTTTTAAGTTATCACATCAGGGGAGACTACTCTTGCACAACCTTTCTCATCCTTGATATTAGGACAATTGAGCGTGAGTATAACCTTAATAGTCCTATCAAATTTTATGAAAAATGTTGTGTTATGCTATGTATGAAGCCATAATTGTTTTGTAATATTCCCTAAAAATTCCCCAATAAATATTTGCACAAAATAGTTCTTTTATGATGGTCAAGAAAGGTTCATGTTTTTTGTGCTGTGTTAGGGAAGAGTTGTCACCCTTGATGTGCTTGAGATTTGCTCAATACCTACTGAATCGGCTGAGCACATTTCCTGTCCAGTGTGGCCTATGACCAATCCATGTTCACCGCAAGTCCAGTTTTGACACAGAGAATTAATTGATGGGGTTGTGACCTGCCAACTTCCTTTTTACCTTTTATAAAATTACTTCTCAATGAAATTCAAAATGGCCTTACTGAATTGTAACTGAAGTTGGCCATGGACACATAACTAAAATTCCGATGTTGCATAAAGATATACGTTGCTAAAAATATTATCACAGGATGTTGACAAAGGCGCAAAGAGGACACTGTCATTATTATTTAATCAATGCCATAAAGGTATTGTTTGATATATTAAAGGTGAAATGCAAAGGTTTTCATATTTCCCTATTTATATTCTTCGCGGGCTAGTTAATGATGGAAATAACAGCCCAAATACTCTGTTTGGTTTTATTTGAAGTATTTTGTCTCCTGGTAGCTTTTGCAAAGTGCTTCAAAATTGGCATCTCAAGCCCGGCCGATTTCAGAAATGAAATCCGCATCGCTTATCTGCCCTTGTTTGACGTTCGTTTGTGACGTCACATCAGATCATCTGGCCGGGCGTCAATACTTGTAACGTTCAGTCTCCGGGCGGCTGGTCTGACGTGACGTCACAATCAAGGAAAGATAAGCGATGACGTTTTGCAAATCTGAATTCAGCTGTGCTAGGGGTACCAATTTTTAAAAAGATTCTAGCAAACAAGATAATTCAAATTAAACCAAGTAAAGTAGATAGACTGGTATTTCTATCATTATTCAACCTATATAAAATGTGAAAAGGAGAATCTAAAAACCTTTGCATTTCACCTTTAAGCAGTAGTCCTCCTCACATGTGCGTATTTCTCTTCATTCTCCAATGAAATATGGACACCTGGGTAAACCGACCAACCTGGACATTATCCAGGGTCCCAATACTTAAATTTCAAATATTTTTAACTTTAATAAACCAGAACCCTGTCAAGACTGACTCTAAAATATCTGGTCCCAAGCACAGTCGGTATACACAGGTTTCACTGTACTTTGAACCTTGCTAAACCAGAACCCTGTCAAGACTGACACTATAATCTGATCCCTAGCATGGTCGGTATACACAGGTTTCACTGTACTTTGAACCTTGCTAAACCAGAACTTTGTCAAGACTGACTCTATAATCTGATCCCTATCATGGTCGGTATACACAGGTTTCACTGTACTTTGAACCTTGATAAACCAGAACCCTGTCAAGACTGACTCTATAATCTGATCCCTAGCATGGTCGGTATACACAGGTTTCACTGTGAAAACACTATGATCTTTCCCGTATTATGGCAATTTCTCAACACTTCCCAGCCTTCAACTGGGTCTTCTTACGTGTATGATTATATGTATTAAGACATGTTATTAGTAAATTTGTATGTCCTATAAGACTGAATAAAGTACATTTCTAGCTTCACAGGCTAGATTGAATTGAATTGAATTGAATTGGCACAAACATATAAAGTTTTAGCCCCATGGTGACCTTTTCTATTGCTGATGGCAAGAAAAAGAAAACACCCCAAAAAACCCAAGCCCCTTGGGCTTAAAATATGTGCGTACATTTTGTCAGATATAATATCTGCCATCCCACATGGGGAAAGCATATACGTAATTTTGTACTATGCATCAAAGAGTGAGGGTCTGGTATACCCGAAGTTTGGCCAAAATCCATACTGTAAAACTGGAGATATAACACAGAGGATCAAAGATGGACGGACAGACACACCTTTATCCTCAGGTTTTCTTTGTCCCTTCAGTGTGTGTCATACAATAAATCCATAAATAGTTGGAATTTGAAAATTCCAATATATCTAAACTAGTTCAAGGGTGACAATCCTGTTACAACAATAACATGGCACTAAGGCTTTTAGTGCTATACTCGTGTGATGAAATGGAGTTATAAACAAACAACATGGCACCACAAGATATCTTCCAGTTTGATTGGTCAATTCAAATTTTTGAATGGAAATCCAGCTTATCCATTGGATTGTGAAGAAAACTGGAAGGAAGTCCAGCCAATCACAAAGTATCTGTTAATGTTAATAGTAGAGATGTTGCATGTATCATAAAATTCTATGGCACAAAGATCACTGGGCTTCATGCATCTTACATATTTGTGTAAAATTGTAGTTGAACCCTCAGGCCTCCACCTCTTCTCCCCCACCTCTGACCCTCCCCCTTTTCCGCTCCCCTTCCCTCATCTGTCACCAACCTAACAGCTGCAGGTGCCTGCCTGCCCGAGTGTAACATAATTTAGCTTTGATATTATATCACATCCTATATACAATGTTATAATAGTTATCAGCTACTGGTAGCGTAAATCTTGCGCAGTATGGCGTTAGGGACGACGAGAGATTCGTCTTGAACTATCACAATGTCAAATTTGGACTTGTACAGGGCCAGAGTCTCCTCAACCTACAACAATGAAAAGAAGGTATCTGTTATATCTTTTGGACACATACTTGAGTTTTCAACTTATTAGCAAAAATAGATTTTGTTTCTCTGCAACATTAACTGGCATTAAGCCGAACAACAGATAACCCCTGGCATTGCATTACAGACAATAAATTCCTTTGAAAACAAAGGTGGGTGGGTTAATATATCACATCTTCACAAGTCCAGGTAATTCCTATATCCTCGGAAAGAGTTTACCTGAACATTTTTGGTGATAAGAATGAGTACTTGAGCGATTGCCTCTATTACACAATCTCGTACATTTCGTCCCCCACGGTTAATCTGAATTGATGTGTCAGTATCCCAAACCTGCAGTTTAAGCTTTGATTCATGCTTTGACCTATGTTTATTTCAGTCTGACTTCAAAGGCCAACGATGAAATAACATCTGAAACGTCACAGTGGATTGGTGTAATGAGTTGACTCAGTGCGTTTACCGATTGGTTCGATTCAGAGAATACCTCTTGATCTATTTATATCCAAAACTGCTATGGGTAACTAACCAAGCCAGTGTATCGACCCGATCGATGGAGACACTGGCTCGCGAGGATGATATATCCAGGCCAGTTCGAACTGTGAATGTATGTAGAAATTTTCTTTTGCATGGAGATGCTAATGACAGATAAACAACACAGTTCTAAGAATTAGGAAACTCGGCAAAGATTGTGTGTCATCAAAATCACTGCTATTTAACATCCTCTTAAAATTGCTGCGGGGAGATGCCACAGCATTTACCTTGGCAATTCCCAAATGTGGCTAACTGTCACGGCTACAACTTAACCCTATTCAGAAACAAGGCATTATGGGATAGTCATGCATGTGTGTTACCTTTTGATTGAGGAATCCGATCTTCAGGATATGTTTAGCATCCGTAGCACCATCTGCCATGCAAAGATCACCAATGGAATCTCCCATTAGGATCAGGTTTTCCCGATGGTTCAGTTTCTTGAAGTAGTCGGAGTCGTGGATGGCAGACTCATTCTTGTTGAACGTGTGGATGAGATCTCCTTTCCAGCCAGTCAAAACACCCTGGAATGGCAGATAAAAGGTTAGGGTTTCCAGTCTAAACCCACTGGACACATTTGACATCATTTACAATATTTTTTTTCAAATTATTGTATCATTTGATTTCATATGGAATTCGATATTTACTATCTTTGTGTATAACATACTCCATCAATAAATTGAAATGAAATTTTGGTATTTCTTAAAATAGCAGTCCCTAGTGAACTTTTCTCTTGTGCTTGAAAACAAATAGGAAGCTGAAACTTTGTGACTTTGTAGATTATCTTATTGGGGTTATTTTGAGAATGTTTGGTTAACTCAGTGAACAGAGGAAACTAATTTTCAAGAGATGGAGGGACTGACTGGTGATAATTAGTCAGGGGTTTTTCTAGACACTTTTTTCATCGTGGTAACCATGATGAAAAACAATTACAAATTGAGTTTTTGCAAAATTTTGTAAATTGAGTTTTATTGCCGAAAATTGAGTTTTCTAAAATTTTGAGAATTTACGCGCCGAAGGCGCGCGAAAAATTGAGTTTCTACGAAATAAATTGAGTTTCTGAGAAATCTAAACTGAGTTTCGTCGTCTGTTATCCCGTCCCCCTCCCCCAAAACCCCCGCGAGAAAGAAAAAAAAAACGTGTGACCAGCCACGCCACTCGAGTCGAGATAAGCACTCAGGATTTGTAACTGATGTGCAGACAGATAACTTGTGTACCTTTATTATTCAATCGTATAGCTCCGATAAGGACGTCTGGTCTTGAACTGTTCTCATTTCAGTCGTATAGGTCCGATAAAGACTTGTCCTGAACGTTTCTCATTTCAAATCAATTGTTCGATCGAACTAGTCTGCCATTTTGATATTTCAAAGTTACGTCCCCTTTTTTTAGTCCACTCGGGAACCACTGCTATCATACTGCTGTGGCTTAGGAGTCTGGTCTCCGAGACACGCTGTCCGTCAATCTCCGGGTTTTTTCGGTTAAGTTCGGAACCAAGACAACGGGCAAGCATTTTCTCTCTCAGTCAACATTTCACTTGGATGCGTGTGACGTTGAAAGACGTTTCCCCAGAAACAAGAAACGAACAAAACAGACATTCCCCAAAATACAGCTGATGTACCATTTGGGAATAATACACAAAGTGAGCAATGCAGATTGGTGTAAAAACAAAGATCCCCACTCTCTCCTGCGCAAACTGGGGATCTACATGCGGGGGCATATGCTATAACATACAAAATATACGTTTTTATGAATAATTTTGTTTCTGCCCGATGGAAATTTCTGAAACCCCAGTATGTTTTGTAAACAATTCCCACACCACATACTACAAAATAGGGTGCATATTGAGTTTAATTTGCAATTTTTGGCCATTTATCTGCGTTTACCAAGCAGCATTGGATTTTTTTCGTGAAATCCACAAAACTTCACAACCACTATTGTTTTATTTTTTACGTCTCTTATTAACATTTTTATGGCCATTTATTTCTTCATTTCTTTCCTGTCACTTACAAATACCCAGACACTTACAATACTCAACCACCAACTTTGTCAAGGATTGGTTAACTCATGGAAATGGACAAGGGACAATTTTTATTTCTTGACTATAAGTATAGATTTTTTAAACTAAAGTAAGCTATTTGTAGGGAAAATATTTTCACTTTTGACCTATCACAATCCAGAGCTAAAGTACTCTCCCCCACCCCCAAAATAATCGACCAAATAGAACTTCCCGAGATAATTTGGATTTTAAAACTCTCTTTGTTTTATTCGCGCTCATTTTTTAATTAAATGAAGCTATCTCTGAGGGAAGTATTTCTACTTAACATCTTTAGCCAAAATATAATCGGCCAATCACAGTTGGATAGCAAACAAGCTTGTATGCAGCTATGTATGACACGCAACTTTGCTTGATGAGCTTCATAACATTACTGACATGTTCATTCACGATGAAAAATTGTCGCGAATTTATTTATTGTAAGTGTCCTACTAAAAAGATAAAAAAATTGAGTTTCCAGACTGCATGCGATGAAAAACCCGAAAAAATTGAGTTTTGTTGTTTATTTTGAAATTGAGTTATATAAAGGAAAAGTGTCTAAAATAACCCCTGTTAGTAGAGTGATTTACAGCTATCCTAGATTTGTACATGACCTTACCTCTTCATCAAATTCCATATAATTGGAAACAATTTTCATGTTGTTGTAATGATGGGACTGCTGTCGTACGATTTCTTCGATCATATCACCGAGACCCGCCGAGAAGATCAATAACGGAACCTCGTATTTGTAGAGCTGCTCAAACAGCCAGTCACAACCCTCCCTAAAACATATCACAAGAGTAAACATCATGTGACATCCAAATGAATTATAGTAAATTCTCTGAAAATGCGACCACTAACAAGTTTAATGTTTTATCACAGGTAATTGCTGCTCACTTGAATCAACCCTCAATAGTTTCACAACTAAGATACTACAAGGTTTAATGATAACTCAGTACAATTATAGAGGATAAACAGTATAACCTTTGTTGAGAATGGCTGGGAATAGAGAAAGAATAAATTTAGGCGATGGCAGGAATCGAACCCCTCTAAGGCCACTGTTAATTGTTTGTTTCTCATAGCCTTGCTTGTAAAAATACACATGCTGAGGCCATCCTTAAAAATAAGTTTGTTGCGCGTAACCCGACCGACTGTCCAAAAATCCGCCGACTGGAAACTTTTTTCGCCGATTTTCCGACCGGTCATCTTTTTATTTTATTTTGCAATGTCAGAATTATCTCCCCTATCTCCTCGCTCATGTAAACGTATGTAAAACGTTCGCCTAGCAAAAGCAAGCAGGATTTCACTCTCCAGTAATCGCGATGTGAGCTTATGTCGCACGTTTTGAAGGCATATCCTCCATGGCCCAGTCCATAGGGGAATGCAGTTTTCGTCGACCACGTGTATATGGCGGGAAGTTCCCCCTTCTGTTTTGTGTTTGGGTTTGGACGAGAGGACAATAAACACATCGAGAGGCAACAGCAACACAGGATGGGAAAAATATTTAAACGGTTGGTTATTAAAACCTGCCATAAAGAGCTCTGTCGCGAATCGACTTGGAACGTAGACATGTTTAGGACTGTCACCATGCACCACGTGGGTCCGTACACCGACAGATTCTGAGACTGACGATGTTACAACAACAACGATGTTTGGATTTCTACTTTTATCCGAGAAGACTTCAGTGTGCCTAAATGCAGAAAATCTATACTGCTTTGTTGTTTAACGGAAACTTTATATTCTATGTCGATGAAGCCATGGATATAGTGTCGGTGGCTTCAGCGGTCTTGACAAATTAGATGGTGCCGTCAGCTTAATTTTGACGTTCCGATGTCGGCATCAAATACGCTTGTCAGAATTCCACCTCGGACTAAATTCCACGAAAAGACACAGGTTAGAAACTTAGTATTTGCCTCATTGTTGTCAGTAAATTAAATTACGATGTATTTCTAATCTGAATAAAGGAAGTACCTAAGTATTCAATAAAAGCACACCATAAATTTGTGACGAGGAAGGGCAGTAATGATGTTAATGATTAATTTGAGATAATTTTCTCAACTCCAAATGGTATAATAAAAACCTTCTGTATAACACTGAGAGGATTTTTTTCTTTCCTGTCACAATTTTGGCAAAAGTTTGTCTGGTAGTGGTATATATTTTTTTTTTTTGACCAGCTAGTCACTAGTCCTTGTCAAGTCATTGTCAAGAATGTGTTCAAGGATGTCGATGTCTTCTAAGAAATAAAACAGGCACACAAGCCTGAATTTAAGAATATCTTGCTTTATACCTTGAAGATAACTAGTTTTCTATACTTAGTATCTGAACTAAATCACACTAACCTCTTCCAGCCTCCCCAAAAGGAAAAACCGATCTAAAAAAAAAAAAAAAATTACCTACCTACCGACCCAACTTCCTGAGGTAGGGTCGGGTTACAGCCAACAAACATATTTTTAAGGATGGCCTGAGTGCGATAATTATTAATTATTAACTTGCAAACCAATTGTAAGCAAATATGAAGAAAATGAGCAATTTTTACTCATGAAAATGTAAATCCCTCATGGATTTTAATTATTAGCCCTCAAAATATAGATGACGGCTGGTTACGGGAAATGAACCATTAATTATAAGCCGCCGAATTCATGGAGTTTCTCTCATCATCTGAGCTATCCCGGCCCATAGGTAATACTAGCTTGGATTATCCCTATAAAAGCCAATCCTTTCTTTCAGTATTGCAACGTGCTCAATTAGCTTTACTACTTTTTCAGAAATCGCGACAATCGGCGGACATATTTTGTTCGCGGTCAGCGATGAGTAACTTCTGGCCAGTATTGTACTGGTAGGTCAGTGTACCTACCTTAACTTGGCTTTGGAGTTTCTGACCATTTCTTCTAGTTTGTGTTTTGTGACGCTGCTCTGCATTAACAGGTCATGACCCCTGGTCCACCTGTAATTTGTTAACAACAACAATCAATTCTCAGAAACTTCGCCCTAAATACCATACAACAATATGGATTCATGTTGAGACTCGTTGATTTTCCCGTAATTACATTGCATGTACTCCATCAAACCTGTAAAGAGATTATATATTCTGGCAATAATCGTCAAGTATTGCAACCAGAACACTCGAGTGTCAGAGATGGGGGTTTTATTATGATTTAATTAGGGCTGTTCTAGAAAAAAGTACATGAGATGAGGTTAAGATTTTTCAGTTCTATGGTATACGCATGGTTTGTAGTATACAGACATTTACTATTAATTAGTGAGATAGAATAAATGGTGTACTATGGGTGGTTGGGGTCGAAAAACAGTATGGTAATTCCCCTAATAATTCGATCACCGGAAGTGCAGCAAAAATGGCTTATATCTGACAATATTCTTCATGGCACCAGCTTACAAAGTGTCACATTTTGTCATTATGTGACTTTTCTTCAATTTGAATGAAGAATGGGACTGTTACTTTTTCTGTGAGTTTGAATAACAGAGTTGAAAGTGAACTTCCTGTGATTGAATTATTAGGGGAATTACCATAGTCTTTTTCCCACCCCAGCCCTTATATTCCTACAGTGTGAAACACCCAGTCATAAAATACTGGCTCAGGTGAGAATCATGACTTAGGGGATACCTATACCGACTGAGCCACCGAGTCCAGTCGGGAAGAGCTCGCTAATTCAATCCATTTCGCATGTACACAGCCTATTGCCATGGTAACAACTTTGGATATATTCGAAGACAGTCATAATTGCAGTAATAATTGCAGTCATCTTCCAGGATAAATTATAATCTAATCATATTCCAAAATTGTGAAACACCCAATCACAACTCTAGGGATATATTTACTCACCATTCAACCATATATGGGTATTTCTCTTCTATCGTCATTTTGGGGTCTATTTCTATGGCATAATACTTGGTCCTGTTCTCTAGAGCCTGTAAGTAAGTAAAGAATAATGGGAGTCTCAGATTATTAAAGACACTTATGATTCTATCAGATAGGTAATATGTTATTACTACAATAATATATATTTAGGTGATATATTATATGTAACTAGGGTATTAATTCAGAAAACATGTGTTACGTCTTTTACATAAAGAAAAACAACAATTTAATACAAATCAACTCAACCCAGAAACAGTCATGTCAATATAATTATTCTTGGAAATATTTTGAACATGCGGTGCTAATCTTAGGAGTTTCTTCGCTTACAATTCCTCTAACAAGTTCACATTGTATGTTTCTGGAGATGACATCAAAGATATTTTTACCTTTGCCCTGAAGAAAGCAGGTAACAATGGACTCTCATCAAGGATATCTAGAATAAAGAGAAACATTATACATATTCAGATCCTGTGACCACATTAGTTTAACAGGTACCAAAGTAACGATATGTGTTCATCAGGCATGTCAGGTTAGAGAAAACTACCTCTCTAAGATGGAGGTAAAAAGGTTGGTTTTGCCCAATAAAGTCAAGAAAATATCTAACTAAGAGACATCCACCATTGTCGACTACGGACATACATGTATATCTGCATTGAATGGTACTAGAAAAAAACAAATTGCCATATATCTAATTTGCATCGAAATAGAGGATATGTTTATTCAAAATTAGACTATAAACAATTTCATTGGAGAATCGCTACTACGACATGTAACAATATATATGCTAAGTCGCCTGAAGAGTTTGGAGTTTTATGAAGAATAAATCAAAAGTTACTCAGCAAAAACAACCTTTTTGATCTCCATTTTACAAAGATAGTTCTCTCTAACCATGCTAACCTGTTCATGCACGTACCACAGAAGCAGAATTCTGAAGTGACAAAGAGGACTCTACGATCTGTTACCAACAAAATCTTTGCATTCCAAAATCAAGAACTGAATATTTCCAAAAGAGCATATGATAATCCCTCTAATATTTCAATCATGGAAAGTGAAATTTCCCACCAAAAAATTAAAAAAGTTATACCACCACTTGCCATATTTGGAGATCAAAGAAAAACCTCGCTGAAGATAAGGGCTGTTCACTTCTTATTTACATTGGCTATTTAGCCCATTCCGATCACGGGGAATGACAAAACTTTATAGTATTTGACTTGAAACATGAAGATGGCACACATAAGATAGGCTATATACATCTTCACAAGGGGAAATCATGCCACACAAATTTTCACGTTTCTATCTTTGTGTTTTACTCCACCAATTGACACAATAACTTACTGTGACAGGTATCACACCTCACACCATTATGTGAAAATTTAGACAGCGTTGCATCAAAATCAGCTACCACCTGAAATGAAGGGGGAAAAAAATTATTCTTCACAGAAAAAACGCAAATGCAAGGTCATATACATACATATAGTATACATATATCTCCAGGCTCTGAGTCCTGATGGCCACATACATGAAATGGGTCACAGAACCCCAGTATTCTTGTTAAAATCAAATAAAATTAAAGAAACTGAAAAGTTTAAAAATAATCCAATTAGCCAAGACATGCAAGAACATGTCATAATCTAAAATTAACCCAAGTTTTGCAGATTGCTTATCAGGACCGTCTAAATCATTAGCCAGTCACATGTGTATGTACATGTACATATGCACAAATCTGCATAATTTCCTTGAGCTCATATCTGCAAGAAAAAAGAATTTCTGTACAATTATTTCCTTCTAGATCTTTTTATATCATTATTGCGGACAGATGTGTATTTTTACCTGAAGTTTTTCTGTGCCACCGTCTATGAGCTCTGTTAATATCTTTGTCACTTTAATCTCATCTTGAATGTGAACATTGCCCTGTCGTAACTCCGATATCTGCAACACAAATTTTAGGGAATCCATGAGTGTATATTTTTTGATGATAAATTAGTATAGTATGAATGTTAAAGAGGTAATAGCATGATTTTAATTGTTCGGGTGAACTGAGCATCATGATCACCGGCAATATTTTCCAAAGACTTTTTAAGTCTCGAATATTGAAAAGGGTCCAATATTGTTAGATTCTTCAATTCAGTCTAGTGAACAAGATGGAAATGAGAAATGACGGCAACGATTTGGTGTAAGACTCACGAAATATAATTGACAAAGGATGTGCTGCAAGTTGTATTGTCAGTCTTTTGTCCGGGATATTACCTTTTCAATGGGAGGTCTTACACCAAAGCCTAGCCGAAATGACTGAGATGACGTCGGATAACGTGACCTTGTGTCCACGACGTCATGTTAGAAGCCATCACAGTACGATGATAGTTCTATGACATTGCAAAGCGTCACACTCAGAATGCAGATCTATGCGTGTAATTGCGACATCATCTCAGGCACTGGAGCCCAGTGCAGGCACTGTCATGTATTTCAAAGAATGTCAGAAATGTGATTTCAATGCCCGTGATATTAAAAATTGAGGTCACAGATAAATGTTCACCATACATGCCATAGAATAGATCTCAACTACTAAACAATTTTTATCAAAATATGTTATTTGCTGAATATTTTCTAAATGACGCTACTACCTCTTTAACTTGTGATATCTAACCATGCTAAATACACCATCAAGATGGACCAACCAAAAAAATTTGGCATGGTATTAAACCGTATAAGCTAATAATTAACAAATTATACCAGTCATTAATGGATAAACACATTTATTGAATTTTCTAAATTGCAGGGTTCATACATCTATATATGCATTCATATTTTCAGGACTTTCCATGACCTAAATTCTCATATTCCAGGCCTGTTTTGAACTGTCCGGATGCCTTCAGTCAACAATGGTTGGAGGTTTCCGATTTTCATGCAATCTACAAATTATCTCCCCTGATCCTAATCTTCAATTTCTTTCACAATTCCATCCGAAACTTTTGAAAGGAGATACATGTGGATATTAGTTCATTACAATTACAAATCTGTCATAGACAGATCTTTCCAGGCTTTTCCAAGCTCATTTGACAAAATACTGATTTTCAAGGCTTTCAAGGCCTGTAAAACACTGTTTTCATTTCGAGGCCTTTCATTTTATCTAGGCCCTGTATTAATCCTGAAATTGATTGATGTGTATGAAGGGTGAACAAATTTGCATTGATGAAATATATGATCACATGTAACACTATTAAACAAATGGTCATGTCTATATTCAGGAGTGAATAGTAAATATTGCAATCAGTGTGGCACACACTATATCATATCATAATTAGAGAAGTGCTTGTCGGCATGGTGGGTGAGAATGTTTGACTTTTATGCACACCTAACATGCCTTTAGAACCAAATGATTAATTATTTTCCAGTATAATCACAGCATACAATCGGTAGCGCACCTCTAGGGTCTTGGAGGTATAAAAGCTTCCACTCTGAGTCAACTGTCTACCTGGCCATACTGTGTGTTTCCTGGATAAAGTCTCAAACTATTATTCACAGAACATTAGGGGTGTTGGTGGTTATATCCACACAAGAATCAAACTCGTTTGAACAATATTTTCATCATTTAAGAAAATGAAGTGACAAAGTTACTGCTCGATCCTCACAACCTGTACAAGTGTGTTTTAGGTGAAAGTTCGACAAAATTCAACTAAGAAGTGGTGTAATGTTTTTATTTTAGCCAATTTCATTACGTACCATATCTATGGTGCATTAGAAGGATTTACAAACATACAGCAAATTACAATTAAACGGATATACATGATATAAGGAATTGATGCACCACAGCGTATCATCTTTTCCCTACACCTGTTCCGGTACTAACAATCGCACGCTTTGGATTGGCATCTTGATGTGTTCTATGCTTATTGAGTTGTTCCGTGCAATGAAGAAAAAGGAAAATGAAGATATGCATGCCACAGAAAACAAATTTAGAGACGAACCTTCAATTTCACTTTGAGATAACCCTTCTAGAACTCCAGGAGCGAGTACCCCTAGAGGTGCACAATCGATTGCATGTCGTGATAATGGAACATTACAATAGATAGGTCTAATGCATGATGCCATTTGGGGCTGGGCATCCGGTCAAATGAATTGTACTTTGGTAGTGAGAATAATTTAGTAAGCAAATGATAAATAGAATGTAACTGTTCATTCATGTATGTTCAGTCAATATGATATTGCTGCCACAGGTGTGGCACTTTAAGATGACCTATATTTTGAGTCTCTACAACAATATTGTTTCAACAGCAGCGACAAAAGGTAAAATATATTTGTGATATATGGATGGTATCCAGGTATAATATATTGATTGTATGATTCATTGATATTATCACAATGCAGGGCAAACTAATAGTTCACCTGTTACCGTAAAACCCTTGATAATTCAATCATTTTGTACAGGATGTCAGTTAAATGTCTGTTATCTAATACAGTCTGAGGAAGTTGACACCGAAAACATTAGAGAGAAGCAATTGCATTCTGAACATCATTATTAAATGAATGTACGCAGTATCTATCCTAGATTAAATATTAATCTTCTAAGTGATTTTTTTCAGAATATATTTCACATTACAGTGAACTACAGAAGATGACCGGGTCGTTCTAATTTTGAATATAGGTTAAACTTTTTAATATTTATCCGTCAATGGACTAGACATGTCACTTGATACTAAATGTCAAAATATTCTTATCTGGCTATAAAATATAAGAATTCCAATCTTCACATGTGGGGTGCAGTATATATCAGCGTCACCAATCTAACACTACAGATTAAAGTGTTCTGGTGAGTGAGTATGTTTGATAATGGTGAAATCATCAGTGAAACAAGTAATAAGGCCACTGTCAGTTGACTGCTTGTTTCTCATGACCTGGATTTTTAAAATACACATGCTACATGCGATAATTATTCATTAGTAATTATGGATTTACAACCCAAAGCATGTAAAAATAAAGAAAATGATGTGTACTGCAATTGATAATCTTAAATCCCGCATGTATTTTAATTATTCGACTCCAAAATATAGATGTGAGAGGGTTATGAGAAACGAACTACCAAAGGCCTAACCATGAGCTACAATGTAAATCCTCATCATCCTACTAAATTTCAATCACCCTCAATTTTGTGGACAAACTTCAATCAGTTATTCTAATAGATGTATAGATCTTCTTGATTTTGGCTCATTTTGTCAAATTCCATATCTAATAAATTTTATCACCCCGATTTTATGGTGAGAAATTTCAGATCCAGTGACTGAATTAGAGAATATGCTTACACATGTGAACACTCCGATAATTCAAACAGGAACAGGAAGATCAAATGGATTAAAACATTAAGTTGACAAAATGATGCAATAACAGGACCTTACCATGAGCATCATCAGGACTACTTTCAGAGATGGGATAGTTTCCTATGCTTCCTGTCTATAACATACTGTTGGATGCTGAGAGGAGGTCGTTGGTTGTGAACGACCCAATCTCAGTAAACTCAAGATATAATATCACAGAATATTATATCTGAATTTGGCGCAATATAAAACCCCGTGCAAATTTGAAACTACACAATTTGTTAGCCAATCAGCTGGCTAGCCTGGTGAAACAATTTCAAAATCACACCCACAGTAATTACACATGGTAGCACGTGAACTAATATATAAACATTATCGGGAAACGATATCCAAATATGGCATCATTTCCAGACAGTGCGTGTGGTAAACCGTAAAGATCAAAGAGTTTACTCCCGCCAAAAAGTCTGGCTTTGTTACGGGGTAGAAAATATAAAAAGATTGCACCGTACACGGATGTTAGTCTCCATGATTTAAACGTCAATCATTGTCAGAGAGAAAAGGCAGAAATTGTCATGATTGGCTTATCGTGGGATCTCGTACATGTAGAATATTGGCGAATATTTCGCACGAAGTTTTCACAGCGTTACGTCTAGATGGTATTCACCTGATTTACCATCTTGGTTCATATATTGTGAACGATCTTGCTTTTAAATAGGCCTATCTATCTCTGTCTATTGTTTCTCCTACAGATTGGAGGTGATTAAATTTATAAGAGTGACTTATTTCAAAATTTGAAAAGAAAACTAGGGGTGATTCATTGAATGTTAATACAGTGATAGAATTATTGGAACATTTACCATATAGACAGACTGATGACGAGGTAAAAGTAGTTCAGGCTGCAATGGCTACCTTCTCCAATCTACAAATTGTACTTTCATTTATTCAAAATGAAACCGAATCTGATCCGATTTGGCAGTGTTAGAACCTGGTTACATGGTCACGCGATGTATAACAACTGTAACACTCTGTATGATCTGCGTGGCCTACTGTTAAAGAGATACTAGTGTCATTTAAAAAATATTCAGCAACTTAGATGATAATTGCTACAAGTTATTCAGTAGTTCAGATAAACAATACATGATCAGTGAATTGTGATTAAATAAAATGTCTCATTGATTTTTGGCCTCTAGAGGATGCTGTGGTTAGCAAAATGAAGCATTCCACTCTATTCATACCAGTCAAGAATGTGTCAAATGAAGCGCTCACTTATATACTATCGCCGATTTCAAACCACTCCCACCTTAGCTTCTGCCATATATGACCTACATGTAGGCTACAGCAGCAACCCCCCCCCCCCCACATTAGATATTCATACCCATATTTTATGTGCTAGCTGAAATATTAGATCCCGACATTGAATGTTAATATTCCGCGGCATATTGTTTGTTCGGCAGAACTGAACTTTCTAGAGAGCATGAGTGTACATGTATTCATGATCGGAATGGAAAGTGTTGTATTACCGCTGATTAAATCTGAATTTAAAAAATAAAATTTGCCTTCACTCATATTGATCAAGTGAGAGACCTTAAGATTACAGTGATTGTCCGTTTCCCAGTACCGGTACCATAAAAACAATTGGTTTATTGCTGTTCTGTGAATGTTCATTTATGTGCGTTGACTGTATTGCCGGTCTGCAAACATGGTATTCGGTATCGAAGCGAGGCGCTTGCAGTGAGAGGACGTCTTTGTAATTCGCTCTCCTGTCTCTGTAAAATTGTTGAGCATGGACGACATTCCAGCTCACATTTTTGAGGCAGTGGACTCCCTAATTGTTGGTAAATGTGTTCTAACCTGGAAACTGCAGGCTAAAAACAATAGAACTACCTTAGTTTGAACATGGAGTGCACCATGTGAAAACAATTCCGGAGTCGAAAATCCCGCCAGACCTGTGCGTCAGAAAGGTCGGCCATCTTTTCCCGTGGTTGTGAATCCAGCATTCAGTGTTGCGGGTGGTGATATTCGAACGAGTCAAACTACACAGAAAACCAAGCGTAAACGTAAAAGAAAATCCCCGTCGACGATTAAGCGAGATCAGGAAAGACTGGCAAATTGGAGAATCAGTAAAACACAACCGAGGATGAACAACCATGAGAATGGTTACCCAGCACACAATGATAGTCCTCAATCAAATTTCAACATTTTCGACACTGACCAATCGCAAGCTATTGCTGTAGACGTAGGAAAGTCCAGTCTGCATTCCAATTTCGTACCGAATCCCGAATCTCAGTGCCCAGGTGAATCAACTTCTGTCCTCATTTCTGAACAAGGAGTAATCGGTTGTACTGATGTCCACCCAGTGATCGATACATGTACCAGTACAGATATTAACCGGACGGATCCGGCGCGAAGGTGTTTCACATGCGGACGTCGCGACTCGGAACTTTTTCCCAACCATCTGAAAGCCTGCACCGGTTGCAAATTTGCAGCCTATTGTTCACGTCTCTGTCAAGCCGAACACTGGAAATCAGGTCATAAAGATGTGTGCAGGACATTACTCCAGGCCCTGGATCAAGACCGGAATACCGACCGTCCCATACCATAGGCCTGGACATACAGAACTATGTACATAGAAACTCTGATTTAAGATGTGATTTTTACTTCTTGATGAACGACTCTCTTCTGTCCAGCCTGTGTAACATTTGATCTTTTATTTGTGAACAGTTTGATAGTTGACTTCATTGGTTGTGGTTCCACGCTTTTCTTTTATTTCCTTTTATTTCTATTCCCGTTTTTAGCGTGAATCAATGTGATTTTAATGACTATGTACTCCAGCCTGGAGGTGCTCCTGTATAGAGGAGGGATTTACCATACTGAACTGAACATGGCAAAGGCTGTGTATCTTGGTCAATAAATTTTATCTTAATATCTCATCAGATATTTTCAATAAAACATGAAAACAATATTCTATTTTTCTTTGTGGGACTTCGTTCACTCTGCTTCTAGCCTAATTTATCTGCCATGTACATTTTGCAAATCGACAATATACTTACAACATCCATTGCAGACACTCAGTCTAAAACAGCAACAGGCTCAGCTCAATGTCTCCCCAGACCAGTGTGCACATGCAGGCTCCCCTGCACTGAAAATGTTGTTGTTGAAAATGCAAAACTGCAACTCATGAACTGAAAAAAATCGCTTCTTTTCACACTGCAGTGTACCACTATGCTACCAAAATAGTATTTCACTTTCGATTATGCGAACCAAGGTAGACAAATCGGTTGACACACTAACGAAGGTTAGAAAACATTTATCTTTTATATAGCGTCACAGCTGTTGAATCGCGATTGATTGTCGCGATTTGACAAGTTCGAGGTCGAGGTTTTGAAAACGGAAAAGGAATTCCCCTCAGAGGTGAAGGTCGTTGGCGTAGTAATTTTCTAATACGGTAGAATGAGCCATTCATTACTTTTTCATAAATGACATACCAATTTTCGTGCTACCGAACATGTCATACGAATTTAATTGCATAGTTGTTGAAGAATATCTCATCAAAATTTATCTGTATGACTTCTCAAAGAACTACATTATCCCTTCCACCGGATGTCGGAAGTGAAAGTAGGTGGAAGTTGTTAGGCTGCTTTGAAGGGCTCCATTTTCAAACTTGCTGTGACTTGTGTTGTAAGTTTGGCGTTTGTTTTCTGTCCACAATTAGACATGTATTAGGCCTGTGATTAGACAGTGCTTGTTCTAATAACAACAGCCCAAATTAATATATTTATATAAAAAGACAACAGTTCCAATTTAGCATTGTGGTTGTTGTAATTTAGCAATTTGAAAGTGCTAAGAAGTGATTTGCCCCAATGCAATCCCACTATCCCACCTATCTAATAATCTATGCATAATTTTGGCAGGACAAATGTGCAACTGCACGAAATGCATTGAATAGTTGATAAATCCTGGGACTGGAATAGAGGGAACAGGCAGTTCAATGACGTCGTCAGGGAATCTCTGTATCCGCAGATTGTGTTTCGATGGTATTCCTTGATCCTTGACACGGATAACACTATGTAAACTGTTAACATTTGCTTCAGTTCAGTCGACCTTAGTTCAACAAGCTGACAAGCTGTACCCTACTTAGCTAAATAATATATAGCCCTCCCGAGTATGAGGGCTATAGGTCGGCCCCAGTCACCTCCAGCGAGGGTTTTAGATAATTTTATTACGAATCACCCACCTCTGAAACTGCCGTACATCTAATCTCTATCCCCTCCTGCGCACTATTTTAAAATCTTGCGCACTATTGTGAAATAGTAACGAATATATCGCCGTCTGAATTTTCCAGTCGACGACTTTCACTTCGCGCGCCATGTTCAATTGCAAATGGCCCATATACACATATAGCGTGACGTCACCAACATGGCGCGTAGAGAGTTGAAGTTTTCGACTGGAAAATTCAGACGGCGATATATGCGTCACTATTTCACAATAGTGCGCAAGATTTTAAAATAGTGCGCAGGAGGGGATAGAGATTAGATGTACGGAAGTTTCAGAGGTGGGTGATTCGTAATAAAATTATCTAAAACCCTCGCTGGAGGTGACTGGGGCCGACCTATAGCCCTCATACTCGGGAGGGCTATATATTATTTAGCTATACCCTAGTGACATTTAATTTTGTGATATTGATTATGTAGGGTTCAGCCGTTGAACCGAAATTTCCTATCGCAAAATTTTTGCGTCCCGACCTGGGTAACAGCGGGTGTATTTGCGCTCATAAAAATCGATAATACCTGCCGCTTTGTGCTCGTTTGGATAGAATACATATTTGCCTACTTCCCTGGCCATTTATTTTCTCTGTTCAGCTCCTTTCATTTCCATAAACGACAAAAGAAAAAAATATCATCACGGACGATCTTCCAAACATGAAATCCGCCGCCATTTTCGAACACGCTCACGTGACCCTGATTCTCTCACGTGAGGTTATTCTAAATTCAGGATTACAAAAGTCGGAAAAACTGAATCCGCTCAGTCGACCCAGTCGCTTAGGGAGATGAAAATCCCATGAATTACCTTTCTCAGTATGTGCCTTCTATTATGCTTGATATCGATAGTTACAATTTTACATTTAAATGCAGATAATGTGACAGCCTTATGAATGAGCCGTTTCCGACCTTCCTGTCGACAATCCCGAATTTACAAATGAGTCTCGTGCCACCATAGTGACATTTAAAAATGGCGGCGGATTTCGTTTTTGGAAGATCGTTCGCGATGATATTTTTTTTCTTTTGCTGTTTATGGAAATGAAAGGAGGTAGACAGAGAAATTAAATGGCCAGGGAAGTAGGCAAATATGTATTCTATCCAAACGAGCACAAAGCGGCAGGTATTATCGATTTTTATGAGTGCAAATACACCCGCTGTTACCCAGGTCGGGAGGCAAAAATTTTGCGATAGGAAATTTCGGTTCAACGGCTGAACCCTACATAATCAATATCACAAAATTAAATGTCAGTAGGGTTCAGCTTGTTGAACTAAGTCGACCTTAGTGGGGAGAACTTACGCAGTGAACTCCTCTGAGCATACAATTGAGGGAAATTTGATACTAACTTTGTTGATAAAACGATTCACTAGTACATCGTTTATGGCCTGGCAAAGTTGTTTGCCCAGGCGATAACACAATTATTGTGTGTCCCAACTAATCTATTGAGAACGTTTTGTTTGATATTTTGAGAAATATATATATTTAACCCAGAGAATGACCACCCAAAACAGAAAATGTTTCAAACAGATAGTTCTACTGAGTGCTGTTCGGTAATATTTTGACTGAATACTATAATATTTGCATTGTACTAGTGACATAAGTTTCAGAACACAACAATATATTTTTTTCTTCCAAAAATCGGACAAAATGTTCTGAATAGATTAGTTGGGACACACAATAGTAAAAAATAACAAAATACCTTGCACAAATTGTCATTCAGACATAAATTTGTCATGGTCAAGTGTGCAGCTAAAGGCTTCTAATCTGAGTGAGATATTAATAAACCATAAAACTTGTATGACTACATGAAATTTAGCATCAAACCAGATGCAATCAAACCAACTGAATTCCACGGACAACACTGGGAATTTATCCATTCGTCTCCAACTACTGAAGTGCAGCAACGAGGAATTATGACATCACCAAGTGCATCTTACGGTATTGCAGTGGTGACATCGTCCACTCCATTGATGCTTAGCTGAATGTGACGTGACTTTTCACATCTCTGGTCAGAGACCAGAATAGGGCATGCACATCTCAAATTACATAGGGGCACTGCCGTTACAGTGATGTCCACGGATTCAACATAAGTTGCCTGATTTTAGTCACAAAATGTCACAGTTGTCACTATATGATACTTAGGCAGATTTGTCTTTGAGGCAAATACATGTAAGAACAGAAAAGTTGCAATGGCCACTAGTGCTTCTGATCCCTATTAAAAGTAAACAATTTTTTGGGGGGTTGGTGGGGGGGGGGTCTGTCTGTGTATGTTACCATATATTGTAGTTATAGTATAGGCCTATTGTATCATGTTGTTGGTCACACTGACACGTTTTGCATAATAGTACAATAAAGTTATTCTATATTCTGTATATAGAAATCAGTGATAAATCGAAGTACGGGGGATTTATACCCCAAAATCTGAATAATAAAATTTTTCCACCCCTTGTCAGTCTTTTGGCACTTTCCTCCCAATGGCTTGGAGTATGGTCATGAAAATTCACCTAATTTAATTCAATCTAAACATGGAGATGATTTGGAAAGAAGAAAAATGAAAAACTAAATTTATATTTACTTTTATTTTGTACGTAATTTTTATTGATGCGACTCAATCAGGCTTAACCCAGTTAAGTATAAGAACCCCAAACGCAGCTTCAAATGCGGTTCTCCTGGCGTTTGGGTTTGTATGTGTGTTCACAAGTAAGCATACACCATGAATAGTTGTCTTCTCGTCCCAATAGTTGTCTTCTCGTCCCATGGTCTAAAGACTGTCGGTTTTTTGTTAGAGCTGTTTATTACTCTTTCCTGGAGTCTTTATCACACAAGTGACCCTTTGAGCTGTTAAATGTTACATTATTAATGGTATCTTATCGATTCCACATGATTACCAACCTCAAAAGGCGCGGAAATCCGACTTAACGGTGAAAAGCTCAGTCTGGCTGTGCATAGTGAACGTCACCATGCTGCAGTTTAGCCCACACCATAGTTGCCATGGACTGCCGCAAAGGCTGCTGGGATAGGTCCATCTTTGAGAATTAAAATAACTTTATTTAACTGCAAGTGCGCCCAATATCGAAAAATAAGAGAAACTGAATTTGTCGAGGGAAAACTCAATTTACAAAAATCTTCTGAAACTCAATTCTTACAATTTTTCATCGGGATTACCACGATGAAAAATCGGCTAGAAACACCCCTGGGTTTTGTGTTCTGTATTGTTGCATAAATATGGAGGCCTGATTAGTTTCATTTGTATCAAATTAATTAATGCATTTTTTAATCTGTTGGTCTCTCATCTAACCCTTAATTTAGTTTCTAAGCATCTGAATATTGGACTCTCAGCATCTGAATATTGGATGCTGCAGGCCTTGTTTTTTGTCGAAATTTGCGGAACCAAAACAGATTCTTGCGCAACTCAACTCTTCAGGAATCCATGAGACTCCAAAGCTATCTTTTCTATACAGATTTATATTAAAATTCTATGGTTATCTATTGGATTCCGGTGAATCATTTTGCTGCCATCTTGTCGAGAATCGGATTCCAGTGGAAAAGCAAGCCCTACATTCCCGTAGGCTTCCATGGTCCCTTCTACGAAAATAAAAACAAATGCAAGATAGAGTAGTAAAACAATGTACGGTACGGACTGATGTCAATGATCACATTGATCTTGACATCCTTCTCCAGATCATGTTCTGTCATAGTCATAGTAAATTTTATTTGGAGTTGGTGTACATTAGTACAGAGAACATAGCAAACACAAGCTCCGTGGAGCTTTTACGACCGACTTTTAAAATCAATAAACTCATAAAAATATACATATATACAAACATAATAAAAATATTTTTTATCACAGTTCGATATCACAATTACTTTTTGACTGCTACTGGGAGAAATGGAAAACTCCATTTTTTACCCCTCGGCCTCGGGCAGATTCTGCCCGAGCGGTAATGTCGTTGCCTCCGTCGTCTGTCCGTCCGTCTGTCCATCATATCATTGTAAACACATTATCTCAAAAAGTCCTTCACTTACAACAATGAAACTTCATACAGTTGTTTAATACAGCCAGTACCAGAAGCCTATTGAAAGTCGGCGCCATTGGATGTGTTTTTCAGGAGTTATGCCCCTTTATACATGTCTGGCTGTTTTTATCCTTGTAAACACATTATCTCAAAAAGTCCTTCACTCACAACAATGAAACTTCATACAGTTGTTTAATGCAGCTAGTACCAGAAGCCTATTCAAAGTCGGTGTAATCGGATGTGTTTTTCAGGAGTTATGCCTCTTTATACATGTCTGTTGGTCCATATCCTTGTAAACACATATATCTCAAAGTCCTTCACTGACAACAATGAAACTTCATACAGTTGTTTAATACAGCCAGTACCAGAAGCCTATTGAAAGTCGGTGCCATGGGATGTGTTTTTCAGGAGTTATGCCCCTTTATACATGTCTGTTGGTCCATATCCTTGTAAACACATTATCTCAAAAAGTCCTTCACTGACAACAATGAAACTTCATACAGTTGTTTAATACAGCCAGTACCAGAAGCCTATTGAAAGTCGGTGCCATGGGATGTGTTTTTCAGGAGTTATGCCCCTTTATATATGTCTGTTGGCCCATATCCTTGTAAACACATTATCTCAAAAAGTCCTTCACTGACAACAATGAAACTTCATACAGTTGTTTAATACAGCTAGTACCAGAAGCCTATTGAAAGTCGGTGCCATGGGATGTGTTTTTCAGGAGTTATGCCCCTTTATACATGTCTGTTGGTCCATATCCTTGTAAACACATTATCTCAAAAAGTCCTTCACTGACAACAATGAAACTTCATACAGTTGTTTAATACAGCCAGTACCAGAAGCCTATTGAAAGTCGGTGCCATGGGATGTGTTTTTCAGGAGTTATGCCCCTTTATACATGTCTGTCTGGTTTTATCCTTGTAAACACATTATCTCAAAAAGTCTTTCACTCACAACAATGAAACTTCATACAGTTGTTTAATACAGCCAGTACCAGAAGCCTATTGAAAGTCGGTGCCATTGGATGTGTTTTTCAGGAGTTATGCCCCTTTATACATGTCTGTCTGGTTTTATCCTTGTAAACACATTATCTCAAAAAGCCCTTCACTCACAACAATGAAACTTCATACAGTTGTTTAATACAGCCAGTACCAGAAGCCTATTGAAAGTCGGTGCCATGGGATGTGTTTTTCAGGAGTTCACACAAACCTGCTATATTGTTTTGTCGGTCTATGATCTATATCATACAGGTAAAATTATGCCCACCCCAAATATGTGAGTTGTTGGGGTCAGAAACATTATTTCCACAATTGCTCTGGGCCCGGCCCGAGGGGTCCCGATGGCGACAGCCACATGTGTATCTATTAAATATATAGCTGCATAAAACAGATAGCGGGCACATTACTGGCGACATATGGAACAGTTACATTCCTTCCCATTCCATACGTTGATTAGTTTCTTAATATCGTTAAAATTTGAAGTCGCTCGTATATGTTCGGGGAGATCATTCCATTTTTATATCTAAAACTATTTATACCATGCCGCTCAGTTCGGACTTCAGGAAGATCGAGTAAATTAGAGTACCTGAAATTATAAAATCTTTCCTTCTTGTTAACAAGTTGCGATAAATATTCAGGACTATTACCATTTAAAATTTTGAAAGTCTCGATGGCCATCAATCTCAGACGTTTGAGATGCAAAGAGGTGGTTTTTACCCCTCGGGCAGATTCTGCCCGAGCGGTATTGTCGTTGCCTCCGTCGTCCGTCTGTCCGTCCGTCCGTCCGTCCGTCCGTCTGTCCGTCTGTCCGTCTGTCCATCATATCATTGTAAACACATTATCTCAAAAAGTCCTTCACTTACAACAATGAAACTTCATACAGTTGTTTAATACAGCCAGTACCAGAAGCCTATTGAAAGTCGGTACCATTGGATGTGTTTTTCAGGAGTTATGCCCCTTTATACATGTCTGGCTGTTTTTATCCTTGTAAACACATTATCTCAAAAAGTCCTTCACTCGCAACAATGAAACTTCATACAGGTGTTTAATGCAGCTAGTACCAGAAGCCTATTCAAAGTCGGTGTAATCAGATGCGTTTTTCAGGAGTTATGCCCCTTTATACATGTCTGTTGGTCCATATCCTCATTGTAAACACATTATCTCAAAAAGTCCTTCACTTACAACAATGAAACTTCATACAGCTGTTTAATACAGCCAGTACCAGAAGCCTATTGAAAGTCGGTGCCGTTGGATGTGTTTTTCAGGAGTTATGCCCCTTTATACATGTCTGGCTGTTTTTATCCTTGTAAACACATTATCTCAAAAAGTCCTTCACTCACAACAATGAAACTTCATACAGTTGCTTAATGCAGCTAGTACCAGAAGCCTATTCAAAGTCGGTGTAATCGGATGTGTTTTTCAGGAGTTATGCCCCTTTATACATGTATGTTGGTCCATATCCTTGTAAACACATTATCTCAAAAAGTCCTTCACTCACAACAATGAAACTTCATACGGTTGTTTAATACAACCAGTACCAGAAGCCTATTGAAAGTCGGTGCCATTGGATGTGTTTTTCAGGAGTTATGCCCCTTTATACATGTCTGTCTGTTTTTATCCTTGTAAACACATTATCTCAAAAGTCCTTCACTCACAACAATGAAACTTCATACAGTTGTTTAATACAGCCAGTACCAGAAGCCTATTGAAAGTCGGTGTAATCGGATGTGTTTTTCAGGAGTTCTGCCCCTTTATACTTGTCTGTTGGTCCATATCCTTGTAAACACATTATCTCAAAAAGTCCTTCACTCACAACAATGAAACTTCATACAGTTGTTTAATACAGCCAGTACCAGAAGCCTATTGAAAGTCGGTGCCATGGGATGTGTTTTCAGGAGTTCACACAAACCTGTGTGGATTGCTGTGAATAGACAGTAATCGTTCGACTACATCTACTATAGGTAATCACTGCTCTATTGCTATATTGTTTTGTCTGTCTATGATCTATATCATACAGGTAAAATTATGCCCACCCCAAATATGTGAGTTGTTGGGGTCAAAAACATTATTTTCACAATTGCTCTGGGCCCGACCCGAGGGGTCCCGATGGCGACAGCCACATGTATATTTCTGTAATAGACCTTCGTAAGAACTCGTGTAATCATGATAGACAAATTTGAGTGCTCTATGATGAATTTTTTCTATCTTCCTCGTGTTTCCGACATTACAAAAATGCCATGCTAAGGGGCAAAAATTGAAGTGGGACATAATAAACGCATGATAAATTAATTTCCTACATTCGAGGGATAGATGTTGACCTATACGTTTCAGTACATTGATTTGCTTGGAAGCTTTCTGACAGACATTAGAAATATGGCGGTCATACGTTAAAAGATGATCAACTTCCATTCCAAGTAATTTGACATGTTCGTCACATTTGATATGAACACCACCGATGTTGAAGGTAGGCCTGTCTTTATATGTTCGTTTACCAACTGCCAGTGCCTGAAATTTCTGTGGATTATCCTGCATATAATTATTGGTAAACCACTCGATTAAGGCCTCATGCACCCTCAGTCTCCAACACTCTCCTTAATGAGTCCAGTGATGGGTCTGAATAGGCTAAAGTGTTGTCATCTGCGTAATTAAAAAGACTAGCCTTTTCAACAAAATAAAGTACATCGTTTATGAATATGTTGAACAGCAGTGGTCCTAAGATAGAGCCCTGTGGCACACCTTCAATTATCTGCTTAAATGAACTCCGGTTTGACCCTATTTGTACGCACTGCTTTCTATTTTGTAAATAGCTATCTTGGAAATCGACAGCATCATCCCCCACTCCATATGCTTTCAGCTTTTCAATCATCAGATTATGAGGCAAACAATCAAATGCTTTAGAAAGATCCATTAGTATTGCTCCTACATACTTGTTTTCATCCAGTGCACGTTTCCATTCCTCAGTTAGTGCCACGAGTGTAGATTGGCAGCTGTAGCCGGATCTGAAAGCCGATAGATATGGATGGAGTATGTTGCTAAAGTATCTTGACAATTGATCACACATTGCTCGCTCGAAAAGTTGCGATACAACTGGCAAGATACTCACTGGCCTATAATTATTCTTATCTAAGGGATCGTTTTTCTTGAACACTGGTGTAATCCTCGCCAGTTTGAGCTGATCTGGGAAAATATTTTTACTAAGCATTTCATTGTCTGGCCAATATTCTACTGCTTTGGTTCAAGTGTGGGTACACTGTGTTCTTCTATAATATGACAATTACATATTTTCTGTTGTAGATACACGTATTATAGGCGATGGTGCATACAAGGAAATCCATAGTTCCAATCTAAGGGAATATCTTCATACAGGCGACGACCTCTAACATCAGACCATGCCACCTAAACCAAGAAAAGCTTCAGGTGTCTCAACCTTCACCACTGGGAGAGCTAAGGCCAAGGTACTGGTCTGAATTTATGAAGTAGATATGCTGGGAAAGTGAAAGTGCTGATTTCAAACCTTTAACCAGTACAATAGGATGTACATGTATCTGGCAACATTAAATTGGCGAATTATTGTGAATACCGTATAATATTTGTGTTCTATATGAGCTAAAACTTGTGAAAACTGTTAATTTATTTCAATCATGGCTTATCAAAGCATACAGAACCATACACATCATAGATGCTCT